>JABCPV010000059.1:0-192627 GCA_016584345.1 Suillus ampliporus | reverse complement strand
CCTCCGTCTTTGCTGCTTTTACGTTTGCAGCTGGTGTTCCCCTAGGCGTCGTGGGCCGTGCAATCTTGGACATGTCCGTCCTTTGTTGCAGTTGTAACACTTGCCCGGGAACTTTCCTCCGTTTGAGGCCTGAGGTCTGCCTGTCATTCTAGACGCATCTATGTCCATTGCGTCTCCACCATGGGCGACCGTCTTTGGTCCCCTGGTTTGAGTATGGCTTCCGCGCTTGCCATCCCTTCTTCTCTGCGTCGAGTTCTTCGTAGTTCTGGCCAATACTATTGGCATGTGCGCAAAGCGCCTTCATCGTGTTGCGTTCGTGAGGTGGTACGTGAGCGAGTGGTCCTTGACCCGTTGTTGCAGTCCTTGGCGGTACTTCCGCATGAGATCCCATTCCGATAATTGCGGGACGAATGTAGCTTTTTGTTTTGAAGAGCGAGTGTACTCAGACACGGTGGATGAACCTTGGCGCAGATTCTCAAGTTCTGCCACCATTCTTTCCTCCTTGTTGATGATACCCCACATTCCTTCAAGCTCGTCTTTGAGCTGTTGGAACAGATGAAGTACTGTCGGCTACGTTTTTGGCAATGGCTCCTTGAGCCCATTTACCGGCGGTTCCCTTGAGGTACGATAGGACGAATGACACCTTCTGGGAGGTGGTTGCGTTGGATAAGGATGCTAGATAGAGATCGCACTGGAGGAGGAACGTGTCGATATCTTGGGAATCCTTGTCCCCGGTAAAGGGAGTCGGTTTGTCCATTTTCGGACCATTGCTCGAAGACCCAGACGACTGACCCGTCGTTCGTCAAGTGTGAGGACTTCAACTCCTCTAATTGGGATGCGCAAATCCTCGCACATCTCCCTGTATGATCTCACTTCCTCCTTCCAATATGCTACCTCGTCGTCCGTCTGCTTGATCGCGTTGAAGAGCTCTTCGATCTTCGTCAAAGCCCATACGTGTTCGGCTTGGACCGCTTGTTGTATTGCGCTCCCAATCTCGTTGTGAGTCAAGACTTTCCCCTTCCGGACCGACTATGCCTGGCGCCTACAGTATTCGGTCGGATTGGGATATCCGTTCTTTCGGAGGAGCCTGCAGTAGCAAGGGGTTGGGAAGCCGTAGGATCCGGCGTGTCTCGGCGTCGGCGAATTTATCCCTGTACCGACCCAAGTGGCGGGCTTGAGGGATTGGAGATCGTTGGTGTGAAGACATCGTGTTGTGAGGCTAGGAAGTTTTGTCGGCGTATAATGTAACAGCAACCGTGCTCCTGACAGTGGTGTTGTCGTGGAGAGCAAGTTCCTGCTTCTTAACGCGACGAGACGGTATGGAGGAGCCGTAGTGACTAAAGGTGCGAATACAGCGCGTGTAGCGGTTCGTCAACCTAAAGTAGTACTCGAGAGGAGTACGGGAGAGACGCGTGAAAGTAGGTATGAACTTTGGGTCTTCTACGACGCCCACAAGTTCCTAAGGTAGAGATACGTAGAGCTGTAAGGCTCGCGAGTGCCGTTCTCTAGTTCGACGAGAAGAAAATGGTAAAGTAGCGTTCAGTTGGCAGGGTTTTGGGCCAGGACTGAAGACGTGCGGATCTAGGACCTAATGTCACTAGTCCTTACAAACTGGCGGCTCGCGTAGGGCAAGGGCCTGGTTTGCTTCTACTAAAGGTTTATAGGTAAAAGGTTTTGTACGTATGCGTCTTGGGAAAGATGGTTATCAAACGTAATCCGCGAGCGAGGCTCGAGCAGAATAGCACGGGTGAAAGTCTGCGACAACGGCTGTCGAAGCAGAGTTTCGAGTCGGTAGTGGTGTGAAGACTTAACCTAATGTTATGACTGGCGTTCACTCTATGAGCAAAGGCGCAACCAAAACCACTAGGACTCGGTCGTAGTAAAAGATGGGAACAAGATAGGATTGAGAGTGGACGTCCAAGCCTACACTGAGTGTAAACGAAGAGGTTAAGTCTAAGGAGTACTACTGACTACGACTAAGACTATATACATAACATTGAAGGGGAGATAACTGAGTCTGAAACAAATCAACCAATGAGAAAGAATCGTACGATACTGTGGATGACATAGTGCTGACTGATGATGATGTCATGGACGGAGATGAATGTGAAAGGATAGTCCAGACTGTGATAGTGTGACGTAGTGAAGTTGTGAAAGGGTGAAGAAGTGAAGAGGTGAAAGATCAAGGGTCACGTGACTGGGGCCGTTTAGGAAGTGTAGGGGGAAAGTTTAGGAAAGAATAATGGTTTGTATTTGGAATTCGTGACATTGTCGCACCATCAAGCAACGATGATGGCACACCAGACATTTCGATCATCCATATTGATTGTATATTCCACACAGCTCATCTTGTTCCTCTCTATGGTGCCAATTTTCTGCCTTGTGAAATTGGCCCTCATGACAGCTACAACGTGTTTTGTGCCTTCTACATCAACAAGTATGCTGACCATCATTCATCTGAAGTAGCGTGACAGGCAGGTTTGTCATCATCTCTGTCCTCCCCTTCACTGACTATGACTATCTACACCCTGCAGCATCATTACCTGGGCCGAGGTCACCTCTCGATGACGCCACTAACATATCCAGGCAAGTTTTTCATCATCTCTGTCCTCCCCTTCACTGACTATGACTATCTACACCCTGCAGCATCATTACCTGGGCCGAGGTCTCCATCCATCTCTCGATGATGCCGCTAACATATCCAGAGGATTGTACTGGCGCCGTCATCACCAGGCATTCCAGAACATGAACCTGCGCCGGTACAACCGCCATCAAAGCACAAGATGTTCATTTTCGTTTCGCCCGCTGTTTTGTGATGTGGCGCTGTAGTTTACCTGATTGTGACTAGAGACATGCCTCCTTAATCTTACTTAGACATAAATAAACAAAATTCTTCTTTTTTCTCCTTGTATCTGTTTATTATGAGGGATTATATGTTCTTGTATTCCTTAAGTCTCCTTGCCACCCTTAAGTCTCCTTTGCCTCCTTATGCAGTTTACTAAGTAGAATAAGGCAAAAAAAGCATTCTGATGTTTTCCTGATGCTAAGGATATCAACTGCTGCCCACATGACCATTACACCAAAAGGTAGAACACTGAAAGCTTACCTTCCCCGACACCCACTTTAGCAGGAGAGGGTTTTGTCAGGTTAATTCGTGCAGGCACCTATATGCTGAACCATGGGATCCATTTATGTAAGCCAATATTATGTCATGTTCTCCCACATTTACTCCCCATTTATCGACAATGAAGTCGAAGGCGCCACCATCACGCACTTGCTCGATGACTGCTAGCACATCCTGTCATAGCGTTGACACGCATAAATATATTTCACTGCTTATGCTCGTACCACCCGCACTTATTGAAGCAATTCTGTCCACATGATCCTTAGGTCTCAGTTGCCAGGCTACACGTCCTGCAGGGTAGCATTGCCTCTTTACAAACATTTTGTTAATTCATGCAGGCACCTATTATTACTGTGAACCGTGGGATCCATTTATATAAGCCAATATTATGTCATCTTCTCCCACACGATAAATAGCTCTAAACTACATGAGCTATGTAGTCACGAGGAGCATGCATTGGCTGGCTGAGGAACGAGGCCAAGCCAATATGCTCCCCGTGCATCAGTTATATGTACTGTAGAGATACAACACTAGATTCGTCACAGGTCACAGCCCTTAACAAATCGAATCTATTTGGTGTGACTGTCACACGAATTTTTGGTGGGACGAAGCTAATTTGTGACATATGGAAAAAAAAACATAGGTTGTGCGCTAATGGGACCAGAAATCATCATACATCGAATTTGCGATGTGTCTACGCTTTCCACGCCCGTAATCAACCTTCGGAACACTGTTCGAGCCACTCTCCACATCTTCGGCAGCAATGTCACCCACATCATAGACTTCGGAGTGGTTTGAACACAGAAGTCCGCCATCTGCATCGATACGGCAGTCAGAACGGACACGTTCACCCCCGGAAGCCATATGGTCAAGAAGTGCATCCATTGGCACATCACTGGCATCAAGGTCATGCTCGCTAGCATCGTCGAAGGGGGATTCAACTCCAATAGTATCAGCGGCCTCGTCCTCTGACTCGGAGTCTGTACCATTCAGCGCTATGCGAGGCGAATCCATGACAGACTGAAGCAAGTTGCTTGAATCACGAAGCAGCATGTCAGATGGTTGCAAACGGCATTGCGAGCGGCGAAGCACCACGTCCGATCCGCAGGCGAATCTATTTGGGTAACGTCACAGGTCACCTGGACATTCGAACCTGTAACACTAAGCGTGACATAGTCACGGGCTGCACGTGACGAACCTAGTGTCGTATCTCTACAGTATAGACAGAATGTTGGCGCTATAGCCTGGGTTGATTTCAGTCAGAAAACACACAGGTGCAGCTATTAGATCACAATGTAATAGGTGTCGGGGACTGGCGCGGCTGAGCGCCGTTACGATTCAGTATCAGCAGCAGTATATATACCGAGTATGGGAATTCAGGTAAGCCAGCGTGCTTACACAGGTGCCCATGAGTCGGAGGCAGTTGACAGGGCCGAAGTTAATGCTAGTCGAGTAAAGGCTGATGCAGCTGACTGGCGTGGACATGCTTGCAGATTGCGTGTGATTGGACGTTATTTTCCAGTGGTACGTCAAAAAGTCGAAGTCTGTGCATTTAATTAAAGTGCACTTGGCCCACCATAGCCTGTCAGCTCCTTGCATCCTCGAGCATAGCAGTCGGGTATACGTGTACCAGCTCCCGTTTTATCTCATGGTCAATGTCTGTCAATGTCAACTTTGATACAAATAAGATCCTATTGCCAAGACTGACCCATCACAGAGTTTGACAGTGCGCAGCGTCAAACTTTTCGTTGATGGTCTGTTCATTCGAATCGATGTTCTTCCCGTTTTCCTTATATCCATCTTCAATAGCTACCCTCGGTTCATGCGGCGCGGAGTCCGACCCACATCATAATTCAAGCACAGTCGCGCAGACACAACGCATTGGTCCGCCAACAGGCGGTATCTTGCGAGTGCAGCCTGAAGCGCTCGCGAAGCTGTCAAGGGAGCCCCGGGTCGATAGTGACAAGACGGGAATAAGCTGAACTCGAGTATGTTATTCCTGTCCTGTGACTATCCACTGCATCAAGGAATGGGCCGACTACGTCGTACTGAGGATATGCTCGTCAATGCTTCGTTTTCCATGGACGCGTTGTGACCTCCCGCGCACATCTTGACGTATGGCCCTTACCAATCCTCTTCCAATTACTATTAGTTATCATTCCCCGAGTAATCAAATCAGAATCAGAGACATCGTTCACGAATCAGGATACTCGATCATCAGTCCCGTCTTAGCTAGGACTCCGTTGGTAGCATTGCTATGGATGGTATGGAGGTTTTCATCCATGACTAAAAGCTTTCTGGGCCATGCATATTTGCAGAGTTATAGAACTTGCAGTAGTTTCGGTGACTCGACGCTGAAGGATAATAGATGTTTTAAAGCTCCGGATGGCTCGACTGTGTTGTGATACTTAGATTTCACCCGAGGGAGAGTTGTAATTTGTGGGGTCGGAATTATATTCACGAACAGACGAGTGATAGATATTCACGGGAAAACTGTGCTTTTTCAATGTTTCTGGACCTATATTTTGATCATAGAAGTTCCGAGATTTGAGAGTTTGGGAGATGGGCAGCAAGGGCAGCAACAATGGACAAATGCTGGTACGCAGGGTGAATTGATAGCAGAAAGGAGTACCCTTCACAACAAGTAAAATCTTCCCCCATAACGGGTCCGGTGCATGCATACAACACTTCATAGAACCAGTATGGTATAAGAAGCAAACAAGTACTTGTGCACGGAGCGCTCAGTGTATAGCATGCAATCAATAAATTCCAGGAAGCAGTCGGTATTTGACTCTCTTCGCCCAAGTCTCCCATTCTTCTCCCATAGCACCCTGAAGCATCTTGTCCTCCACTGAAGGTCGGCTTATGGCGATCCAAGCACTCACTGCAAACAAGAAGAAGGTAGCTGCTGCTAGTACTTTCATAAAAGGCACTTGTAGAACACCAGACTGCCTCATCCACGACCCTTGGCTTCCGTACATGATGATGACCCCGACGGATTGGAGAAGGAGACCAGTGTAGCTTGGGTGGCGGACGACCGAATACGGCCCGCTGGTCACAAGTCTGTGCTCATTTCTGACGCTAAGTTGGAAGCTCCAAAGCTTTCCTAACGTCGACACACAATAAAGCCTCAACACGCCGCCAATCGTGACGGCAAGACTGCTGGCAATGAAAGTGGCGGTGATTGGCGTGGGGTGAAGAGAGCGTAGAAGTTGCACAGCTCCAGCACCATAGATGCCCTCTGGAAACTGCGAGGGATCTATATGCATGGCAATGATATTGGCCACTTCAGCAGATGATGCTGCACATGCACTGATCTGTTATAATGTTCACAGATCCGTACAGATGGTATAAGAGCAACACACCTTCATTAACTCTAGGCAGCGAAGTTTCAGAACCCATCTGAGGAAGGATTCGAACGCAGTGGGTATCACCTTCTCTTCAGAGGACGGTGGCGGAGAAGAAGAAGTCAACGAAATATGGACGCCAATGGCTGAAGCTACGAGGAAGGGGATTTTCGATAGACTCATGGTGCACCGCTGGACTTTCTTTGGACCCTGCGATGGGTCATGTTAAATACGAAAAATATGTGCTCCCAGGCGACAAATTTAATTCATCGGCCGGTGGGGACAATCATTTGTTCTGCATAAGCGGTCCGCAGGAATTGATGAATATGTCAAACTCCCCTAGAGAGCGCTCCGGGCGAGCACTTAGTAAAACTCAACGATCTGTTAGGTCTCTTCAGCATTAATATGCAAAGTACGCTCACTCAACCTCAGAAAGAAGAAGATAAATGTGTTGCTTGGGGATGTTCTGCGGTTGCCTATGGACGTATCCTCTAAGTCCAGATACTCATGTCCGAGTCTCATGCTTCTCTCGGCCATCGTGAGACCTTGCCCGTGGTGCTTTGCCTCATGAGCACCCTGTCATGACGCGGTCGAAACAGTAAGAATAACTACGACAGATGATCCAGAGATCAGTATATAGTAGCCTCACTCAATTCTTATTTTATTCTGCTATTTCATTTCTTCAATCTACACGATTGTCAGCAACCTGTCAAACAATCCGCTAGCGAAATTTACCTAAATAGCTCTATGTTTATATGGGAGGGTTTTCCTGATGCTATCCCCGACTCTCCAGGGGAGAGGAGGGTTTTGTGGTGATTGATCGGTCGAGTCGCCTGTAAACACTATACACGTGAGTCTTTTTTCGGAGTCGGACTTGTTGTCTTCAGTATAAATGACGTAGTTTTGGGAGTGATCTGAGATTTGGGTGGAGTGAAGCTTGATTGGTAAGACGGATTGTTGTCTTTAGTATTGGAGTGGTGGCAAGTGTTTTGAACAAGTGGTTTTGCTGGTCGGTCGTTCGGACAGTTTCTGTCATCCTTCGTCGTTCACGACCAATTGCAATCAACGTTTCAACAGTTATCTCGATGCACTTTGCGGCATGATGCTCATGAGCGCTATTCATGCTCCGAGTTGCATCTGTCTATGTCAATGTGATTATCCGAAGCTTCAACAACATTCTTGTACTACCCTCTTGTATCTTCGGGTATAGTTGCTCACTTCGGTTACTTTTCGCGCGGGAGCATGACGATGTGCACAACATAAAGCGGCCATCCGAGTTCTATCATTCGTCGAATCAGTCATCAGCAGAAAAAACCATGAAGTCCCCTCCTGGCACGCACTTACAGGCCCATCTATCCCTCAAACGAGACGAGACGAGATACTAGAAATTTGCCATCCGAGTTCTATTATCCAACGAATCAGTTATCAGCTGAAATCATCAGCCGCTTTACCAGTCCTCCAAAGCTGATAATCATGATCTGCTCGAAGGAGGCCCAGCCATCGTGGAAGTGCGGTCTCCTTCGGTCGTGGATGCGGACGATAGAATGGTCTCACATGTCTAGTACTCGATGCTAGCTCTGATTTATAAACAATTTTGTGCCCTGTTTCCATCTGATGCGGCTTAGTATTTATCACCACAAAATCCAGTCCACAATACAGCAATCAGTCAAGTACCAGAAAATGTGTTGATCTTCGTAACCCAAAAGGTCATTTGGGAGGATGGTGAAATCGGCAATAGAACCGGTTATGATCACGATTCACCTGCATTTGTGTGCCCATTTACATGGTTAACTCAACCAGATGATGGCGATTGGCACCTTGTCGCCTCGTTATCATCGCCCATGTGGCGGGTGATCCAGCCGGTGAACTTCACTGTTTTGGTTTCATAGTGTCATGCTTCAAACAAATGCCTGCATAGTCTTGTAAGTAACAACAGGGTGTTTCGAACTGCGGCAATAACCGAAGGGAGAGTCGGGGACTGGCGCCCACACCGCTGCGATAGGACATTGTGAGAATCTGTGAATTGAATCAATCTCTGTGAGTCTCTGCGGCGAAACCAGTACTTGGTTTACTGATGCATGTCACTATCTAGTATCGACCATGTGCCAAAAACTCCCTTGACAGCTTCGCAAGCGCGTCTGGCTACACCTGGATGTATTGACGGATTAATGCATTTGTGTCAGCGCGACTGTGCTTGAATTGTGATGTGGATCGGGCTCAGTGCCTAATGAACAGTATATATCCATCTCGGAAGATGGATATAAGGACAATGGTAAGAGCATTGATTCGAATAGACAGATCAACCGTAGGTTTCACGCTGTACACTGTCGACCGCGTGCTGGGATCTGGTTCCATGTTGACGGAGCTGGTACGTATAAAGAGACTGCCACGTTCGAGGAGACAAAGAACTGATAGACCCCTGTCCCTCCCTCTCATCAGGGCGTTACTTACGACCTTTGGAAATTGCTTGGCTGTAGTCACATGAGAAGTACCATCCCTGACATTATATATCAGCCCCCCGCGCGAGGCCCTATGAATCCCCAATTCAACCAGGAACAATCGAAATCCAGAATTGCTAGGAAGTGTTTGAGGCGCCTGGCGCATTCAACGTCGCTCACCCCAGAGTCCGACTGGCCATGGCTCCTTCACCAAGCTTTCGTCAAGTCGAAGGTCGACCACATTGAGCGCGACGGACTTGTTGATGTGTACACCTTTCTACTCCTCTAGTCAGGTAAATTCAGTCCTACGCGCCGCACGCCGGGGTGGAGCTTCAGGATATCGGAAGCCCAATTTCGAATTAGAATAAATGCCCTGGAGGAACCACTCGTTCAGGATCGGCAGATATCCCTCACTCGTATTGATATTCACGCTACTTGGATGCTCAATTGCGTGCTGCAGCTTATAGTACCCCTCCTGGTGGGGGACGTCGATCTTGTTTGCCGTGACTTTTTAAGCGGCCACATGGAGATCCTCCACATGTGTGCTTCTTCCTAAGTGAAGCACACATTCACCTCTCGCTCTTCAAAAAGGCCACGACTCGCAGAGCGGATCCCCATCCCTTCTTCTTCTCTGCGCTCATATCATTTCGCGCGTCGACTTACATCGATTATTCATCAACAATGCCGTCTATTATTCCTTCACGACCCGTCAGCGAGGCCCGCGCTACAACTGACGCGCTCGCACTGTGTCTGATTAGCATGAGCGACGTAATATCAGCCCAGAAGAAATACAGATACAGTTCTATGGGAAGTGCGTGACGCATGCTTTCCCTCCAAATCTCGAACTAATCACCTTTCACTCAGAACCTCCTTGAGCGTAGCAGTCTGTATACGGTGTACCAGCTCCGATTTTCTCTCATAGTCAATGTCAACTCTGAAAAAACCCGGGTCCCAAGACTGATCCAGCACGGAGTTGACAGTGCACAGCATCAAACCGTTCACAGATGGTTTGTTTATTCAATCCAATACTCCTTATATCCATCTTCAATAGCTACCCTGTGTTCATTAGGCGCTGCGCCCGACCCACATCACAATTCAAGCAAAGTCTCACCGCCACAAACGAATTAGCACATTGAATAATCCGTCACCACATCCAGGTGCAGCCCTAAGCGCTCGCGAAGTGAGTAGTGGAGCCCTCGACACATGGTCGATAGTGACTGGCGAGATATCCAGTGATGGATCATATGGTTTCTCTCTTGTCACTATCGACCAACTCGGCGTTTATCTACTACACCGGGGAATGGGCCGAGCACGTCGTGCTTGACATATGCTCGCCAACGCTTCGTTTTCCATGGATGCATCGCGACCTCCGGCGCAGATCTTGACGCATGATGATCTCGAGGATCCCTTACCGAATCCTCTTTATTCCAATTACTATAAGTTATCATTCTCCGAGTAATCAGAATCAGAATCCATCGTTCATGATACTCGATGTAATACAAAAGCTCAACCTACAAAAAGAATACATACATAGCGATAAGATCAACGGAAGCGACGTGCACATTGCATCATTCAACGCCTTGCCCACCCCAACCCCAAACTCACACCCAACTCCCCACGCAAACTCAAAGCCTACTCTCCAACAAAACAGTCTCCCTCCTCCACCCTAACGCCCCCCTCCCAAACGCAGCCTCAAGTGCCTCGTCAATAGTCCTCACAAAACAAAACTGCATCTCCCTCCTCACTTCAATCGCTACGTCGTGCTCCACGTCTTTACGGTTCGCCCAGGGCAAGATCACTTTACGGATCTGAGCGCGGTGTGCGCCGAGAACTTTCATTCGGATGCCGCCTACGGGGGTTACTCGTCCGCGGAGGGTTATCTGGGGGATTAGAATTGATGAGGATAGGATGGTGGGGTGGGGTTGGGGGGACTTACTTCTCCGGTCATTGCGATGTCCTTTGGTACACATGCCCCGCTTAAAAGAGATACGAACGCGCATATCTGTACCACATCAGCCCCAAAAAAACCACGAAAAAACAAAACAAAACGGGGGAACGCACCATAGCAATCCCCGCACTCGGCCCATCCTTCTTCTGCGCCCCAGAAGGTAAATGCAAATGCACATCAATCCCATCCGGAACCTTCAACGGATCGATCCCCCTCCCAGCGGTAATCCCAAGATCAAACGCATGCGTCTTCACCCAACTCAACGCGATCTCCCCGCTCTCCTTGATCACGTCCCCCAAACTCCCCGTCAGCTTCAACCTCCCTACCCCAGGGAGAGCGGTGCTTTCGACGGGGAGGATCCCGCCTTCGCCCATGCCGGTGACGACGAGCCCATATACGACGCCACGCTTCTCTTCTCGCTCGCGTTCCTCGCCGTCCCAGCGGGGGATACCGAGAATCTTCTCGAGTTCGTGTTCTTCTACGACTGCGCGCCATTCCTTCTGTTTCTCGTCTTTAACAGCGACTGTCCCTTCCCCGCCCTGCCCCTGCGCATCTAAATGCTCAGCCCACTCCACAGCTTTAAACCTAACAACAGCCCCAATCGCACGCTCCAAACTTCTAACACCCGCTTCCCTCGTATACATGGTCGCGACATGCAACAACGCCTCGTCGCTTAGGTTCAATTGCGAATCTGATAGCCCGTTGGTTCGGATTTGCTTTGGGAGGAGGAAGCGCCTAGCGATGTGGATCTTCTCGTCGTATGTGTATCCTTTATTTGGTCGGAATCGTATCATTGATTTGGTCGGAATAGACCCAAGATAATAATTAAACGACGACAACGACGACGAAAGGAAGAACCCCCACCTGATAATTCAACCACCTCGCATCGATCTAACAATGGCGCAGATATAGTCTCCAGGGTATTGGACGTGCATATAAAAAGCACTTGACTGAGATCTATAGGTACGTTGATATAATGATCCTAGCACATCCTCATCGTCAGCGCTCCCCAATTCCGACTCTACCAGAGCACAAGAGAAGACGTACGTTGAAAGAATGATTCTGTTCGGGATCAAGCACTTCTAAAAGAGCAGCAGCAGGATCGCCGTGGAAATTGCTATGCCCTACTTTATCCACTTCGTCCCTGCCAGCCAACGTCTCAGGAAATTAAACCCTATCATCATCGTGGAACGAGCTTACAATAAAATGACGGGATCGTTCCTGCCAGCTTTACGCAACGCTTGAACGATAGCGCCAGGTCCAGAAGCGACGTACGTTCTCCGGTGTCCCCTACACAACGTCAGTCTTCAGTCTTCAAGTAGGTACGCGTGAGACGGGGTGTACGGACCGGATCTCGGCTTCATCCCTCACGCCGCCGAGGGATATCCGCTGGAAGGGTCTACCCAGGGCCTTTGCAATCGATTGTCCGAGGGAAGTTTTTCCCGTCCCAGGGGGACCGACGAACCTGTGCTCAACATTCGATATTTATATTCGTGATGTATAAGAGACACATACAAAAGTATGGGGCCCTTTATGCCCTTGCTCTTTGGGGGCGGAGGTGGGGGTGG
Source organism: Suillus ampliporus (assembly GCA_016584345.1). NCBI lineage: Eukaryota > Fungi > Basidiomycota > Agaricomycetes > Boletales > Suillaceae > Suillus > Suillus ampliporus. The sequence continues at coordinate 180,202 of JABCPV010000059.1, read as the reverse complement.
AAGTGGGGAATCTGCTTTGACGACGGCGCCTGCTTCAGTCTGTGGAGCTGCTGCTGCATCAGCTATGGCGCGCAAGCGGACGATTGCGAGGTATTCCATGAGACGACGTTTGATCTGGTCGAGGCCGTAGTGATCTGCGTCCAGTTGTGCGCTGACAAAGGCATCAGCGGAGAATGGGCGTTTAGAGGGCAGCTTACCGTGCTCTGGTGAGGAAACTGTGGTCCTTTAAGACATCAAGAGGGGTGGTAGTGGTATTCGATGGCCATGGGACGCTAGTGAGCCATTCCAACTGCACAGCGCTGAGTATAATTCCTTGATATATCGACTGGACTCACGTATGAGCGGATGACGCCATTCTCGACGCTTCCCTGTGGAATCCTCTTCAACCTCCTCCACTCACGAACGCCAACCTTGCGTTCCTCTGTACCAACCTCGAGCGCCTCTATCTTGCGACGCAAATCGGCGAGGTCGTCTGCATCTGCCTGGTCGTCGTCGTCCAATTCGCTGGTAGCACCGCCTGTACCAAAGCCAGGACCAGCAGTAACCGGAGAGTTGTTCAAACTTTGAAGCTCGCGTTGGATAGCAGCCAACTGCTGACGAAGAAAGTATTCCTTCTGCTGACGAGAAAGAGATTCATCGACGGCTGTTGCGATCTTCTTTGATACTTCCTGAATGGACGATTGCTTGATGAAGAGTTCTGTGGCATGACGGAGACGATCCTCTACGTCTGTAGCAACTAAGAAAGCTGAGATGGGTGTTAGTAGATCCGGTGTGAGAACGGGGTTGAAACTGACCGAATTTATCGGGGTATTGGGGGGATACTGCAGATACGAGGACGTCAGCCATCCAAGCAGCGCGCTGTTCTGAAATGTCTTCGACCATGGCAGCTACTCTTAGCCAATCGTCCTTGCGCTGTGGTTGGAGGGAATCCTTTGCGAGACGGTCTAGGAGTGTGAGAGCGGCGTCTTTGAAAGCCTCGACTGTGTCTCTTGAAGGAGAAGTATCAGCGGAGGAGTGTATAACATTACGAAGCGGAAGAACGTCTAATGAGATTGCATCGACTTGGAGGGGAGAAGAGAGACGGATGCGAGCGAGGCCGTGTAGGGAAAGAAGATATGGTTGAGTTGGAGAAGAGAGTGATCTTGGTCGTACGAGACGTGCTACCCGGGCAGCTGTTCCGTAAGTGACCTCGGATGGACCTTCGGGTATTGGGATAGCAGCGAGTAAAGGTTGAGCTGAGTCTGAGTCATCCAAAAGTGCTAGAATCGCATCAGCTAAAACACGACTTATAGGAATAGTAAGACGAGCAGTTGGAAGTAGGATTAAAGGATGGGGAAGTAAAAGAACTGGCAGTTGGCTCATCTTCCTCGTCGTCGTCGTCGGTGACGGTGACGGTGAACGGCGTTAGTGGTTATTAATGAAACTACAACTCACGTGATCACGCAACCAAGTTAATGACTTGTGAACTATCAAAGTGTGATGGTACATAGAATTCATACTACAGCTTCTTCGACACAGGGGATCTAGCTACCACCAACTTCTTCTTGCCACCATTGTCGTCCTCGGACTCCTCTCACTCATTCCTATCTTCGAGTGTAAGACTCCCAATGAGATGAAGAATGTTTGACTCGTTGAATATGGCCTTCTCTTTCCGGGCCTGCACTATACTGTTATACTGTACGACGCGCAGGCCAAAGTAAGAATGCTGATGTTGGAAATTGGAAGGATGGCACCCTCATCAGGGAAACCCCCGGATGATCTGCAGTAATTGCCATCTTTAGATAGTCAGGTACACCATGTTGTATTCTCCATCTGTACTACATCGACGTCGCCACAGCGCAACGACTTTGTAACATTTGTACATCGCGCAAGCCACTTTTCCGCTGGTTGCCACCCACTTGTATATATTACAATCTACTTTCAATACAAGCTCGCCTGTCCTACTGATCAAGTTGAACTCACATTGATCAAGTATGTTGTAATCACTCCTTCGCATGAACAAACTAATCGGTACTTTTAAAGCGTATCCTGCCCACACCACTAACTCCGGCAGCGCTTATGTCTCATCGTCATGATAATCCATGTGGTCAGGACTCCCCTCAACTCCTGCAAGTTGATCAGGATGTCAGTGGGCGAGCGTCGAATTGCCCAGATACTGTATCTGAACCACCCAAGCGACCCCCGGGTTTGCAGTCGCCTGCTGTCCGAGGTGGCTCATTGAAGCCTGTGCCGTTAGTTCACCTCAGCCTTCCTCCACCTTCCAAGGCGAAGGTAGTAGTCAATCCCCTCGGGTGTCTCTGAAAATTGATCAGTAAACAATATTGCTCGCAATGTACAGTCTCCCGAATCATCCGGACCCGCCGAGATCTCAATCGTAGGCCCTGAAACTGTCACAATTACACTAGATACCCCCGAACCTCCAATATCACCTATCACTTCAAGTAGTGTCAAACTGCCGCCCGTTCAAGAGAGATTACAGCCATCAGGTCTCCCACCTACCCTCAAAGAATCGTCTGCCCCTATGCAATCAAATGCTGCTACGGTGGGTATTGGCTCATCTATGCTAGTAGTTCTGATAACTGTATTAACTCGTTTAACCAGGAGGAGACGAGAAATTCGTCAACTTCACGCAAGGATGAAATGTGCAGGAAATGGTTCACTGGCTCCTGTGTCAGAAAGTGGTGCCCCTACGCCCATAAAATAATACCGTCCAATCTCACTTGCAACCTGTGGCTGCTTGCGAAGTGTACTCGGAAGCAGTGTCCTTTCGTGCACGAGCGTCAGGCAAGTTCGACACCATCATGATTTGATCGGATCGTGATGATGTCTCATCTGCTCAGGGTTCTGACGGTCCCGCAAAGAATCAACCGCTTGTTCAAAACGATGGCACTCAAGAAGTCGTGGATCGAGGTATTATCTTACCTTGGCGTAGATGTCCGAATATAGTAACCTCACCCCAATTTCCGCAGACTTAACTCAACCTGCATCTTCTGGCACATCCCGCAGCACTGATTCCACGACGCCAGTACCCCCTGCAACGAAATCCCGCGATACACGAAGACCTTCTCAGGTGGCTTCAAATCATAGCTTATCAGAATGCGCGGAGCGTAAGGCACCCAGCAAAGTATGTGCATCCCCTAGTGCCTAATGCCTGGTCCTTATCCCGTATGGTACTAGAACAAATTGAAATCGAATACTCCGACATCCTCATCACCCACGATTGTTCGAAACACCCATGCCAATGTCGCACCGGCGCCCCGCAACCCCCAAACTGCTCCTCAGCGTAAACAAGTTTGTCGTGATTGGTTGCGAGGCCGGTGCATGCGTTCTCTGTGCCATTACCTGCACGAACATCCGCCCAATGATGTGAGTTCCATAAGTCTGGTAACACACATTACTTCCTAACATATGCTACTAGAACACATTGAAAACAAATACTCCGACATCCTCATCTAGCTCGTCACCCACTATTGTTCGAAACGCCGATGCCGATGACGCACCGGCGCCCCGCAACCCCCACCCTGCACAGAAGCCCATTCCCAGCAACTCTCTCACACAGTGGTTTACTGGTGGCAACGTAGTGCTTGTCATAGATGAATCTACTACGTTGTCCCGCCGTTCGTCGTTGTCGTGACGAGTATTGTCCGTCCGAATCGTGGAGTCTCGTTGAGTCCCTAGTCCGGATATCATGTCCTTGGTTATTGCACAGCGGGGGCACGGACAACCCCCCATGTCACGGATAGTTGCAATCAAAACTCTGTAGAACAAACGAATAACAAATAAAATAAGTCTTTGAATAATACGGAGATCCTGTCGTTAAGAAGTGAGGCAGACTCCGCGACTTCTTGTCGAACCCCTTGTGCATGTACTACTTGGGAAAGAGAGGTCTCCAAGGAGACGGTGAGCCCTGTGATCACACTCGCATGCAGGTTGTGGAAGGATTAATTTGTAATTATTGTCAACCTGCAACAAAATGAGGGACAACTGGGCACATCTTGCATTGAAAAGAACGTCGCGTAAAGCGCGGTCCATTTCTGCTAAACTTGATTCTGGGAGGTCGATCACAAGAATGCAACGGAAAATATTCACAAGACCGCACCGCGACTGCCAGAAATTGAAGGCGCTGCTCTAACATCAGTGATGTGATTTCCTCGATTTCAGCGGTCAAATGCGATTCGACGAGTGACAGCAACGACGACATGGCTGTTGAATGCTGTGTATTCCTTCAGGAACACTTCAAAAACTCAGAGAGCGAGAGCAATACGCTTGATTCCATGACATCTATCATCCGGCCAACCTGAGAATGTTAGCTTCCATCGATGAGCCGCATAGAAGTTACCTTGTCCAATGAATGAATACGATCGTCGTAGTTGTGCTGTCTGATAATTGACAAGGTAGTCTCCATCTTTACGGACAGCTGTCCCTAAGACATCAGAAGGTCACCTACTGGTTGCGCATTTTGAATGATGAACGTGGACGTCACATCAACCCCAGTTTCCAGAACATGGGAAACCGCGGATCAGCAAACCTGGAGCGGCAACCAATGAATATAAAGGAGGGTGCGGGAATTGCCCAAACACGACGTCTTCATCTCGCCAACGCGAAGGCCTACATCCAGTGAGAACAAGCCGGTCAAGACGAAACAACCTTGCTCGCCTGATATGCACGTGTCGATGTATAATTCTCGATCTCCAATGAATAGTGCGGTGTCGAATCGCACGGCCACCGATGGTTTTCTCGCATCCTCCGAAGCAATCCAGTCTATAATGACATTAGACTCACCCCTTGATGGGCACGAACACCGCATGTTCCATGGTCCACGGACTGGCGGTAACCACCTGTTCAGTGTTGACGGGGTAGTAATAGTATCATTTGCTCCAACTGTAGTGAAAATGTGATACATATAACAATTCCCCGACACCCACTTTAGTGGGAGCGGGAGAGGGTTCTGTCAAATTAAATTTACAGCTTTGTCAACTCATGCCCCCGAACTTTTTACCAAAAGGGGAGGTGACTGACCGGGAAGATCTTATGTCTGTTGATAATATGATATCAACAACGACCAAGTTTTTGACTGTAGACTGCTTCGACTGATCACAGTGGCACCATTCGTGACTTCAAAGTTCAGCATGTTCTGCGCTCACTCTAATCTAGCGCTCTTCGCTAATTCAATTCCGGGCTGATGTCGCAGGAGAGTGCGAAGGTTCAAGCGCTCAAGATGAAGTCACCTCGAACGTAGACCCGCCAGCAGATACGGAAGGCGACGATATCAATCCCAGTCCTTCAGCGATCACGCAATGCGCCTGGTCGTTCAATCAATACTGAAATTTTATCGATGTTCTTCTACATGAACACAAAGGACGATGCTCAGAACCAGACGTCTACGACTCAAGAAGCCGAAGAATTTGTTAGAATGTGTGTTTCTCAAATTTTATGGATCAATTTGATCTCACCGTTGATTTCTATAGATTTTTCACAGAGGTCCTGCAAAATGACTTGCGAAAATGCCCGAGTACAACGTTGCACTGTATGGTGTAGAACATGCAACAGCTGGCGAGTATACATACATACCCTTCTACCATAGCCAGGGTTGTATTGATACTATTGCCGGGGTGTGGTGTGCGGGTACGGGTCTGAGCTTGTCATACCCGCAAAAAAACCCACGCCCAAGTTAGAGCAGGTGCGGGTGCGGGTACTACTGACCTCCGGCACCCGCGTAGATCCCTAGCGCCGCCAAGAGATGGCAGATTACTAGTTAGCGTGGAAGCCAGGCCTTAACTCGTGACCGATGTGACCTCACTTTGAAAGGGTTTTGTAATTAAACACCCTCCCAAACATTTGTTCCCCTTGAGTCTTTTACTAACTTACCTTTGCTTAGTATCAGTTCCGAAGGTTCTGCCAGAGCTCACGTCTCACTTGTTCCCCGAGTCAGCGAGGACCGTACTTTATTTGTCATTGGAGATAGAGGGAATGTGAGTTGGTCGTCAAACCTGCGATTGTAACTTGATTGATTATCTGTACGTCCTCAGGGTGTAGGCTCGGCATTCTGCTGTACCAAGCAACACACACACCCCTGAATCATGTAGGTACTAATATAATTCAACTATATTGCAATTGCGACTGACCACCTCATGATCAGCCATTATGACGAGAGTTAGTGCACCGCACTGGCACTTCCATTACAAAAGGAGTTACAAACATTCCTTTATTTCGCTTGCGAGGAATGTTTGTCGATGCGGCAGTTGGCACAAAAGTCTTCTGATAGAGATCTAATGATTTCTCCGCCGTGACGCCCCACACTTCCATTCAAAAAGACGTTACAATACATTCGTCAATTTCCGCTTGCAAGGAATGGTTGTCAGTACGGCACAACATTGAATTGAACTCAGTCACTGGCAGCATGCGAGTCCCATGAGTTTGGCTCTGCATCAATGCGCCCCCCGGGTGAAGGCGGTGGCGGCTTGGAATGGAAGATCAGGCTGGGTTCTGATCTGATCAACTGTTCTGTGGGGCGCATTTCAAATTCTCAAATTGCCGTTTCGCTCATTCACTCACCGCCGCCGTGCTTTTTCAGGGGCGAGCTGTCGTCGGGCGCTTAGATGTCGCATAATCTGCAGATCAGCGAGGGCCAGTGTAAGCATGGTGAATGGTGCTGATCAATGTCCTATAGGTTCGATGCTATTAGCCTGCTTGTTTCTCCGAACAGACGGCGCCAATCCACTTGAATGATCTGTTTTCTGGCGGGGATCAGTAACTTACTTCCTTCACTCATGATTATCAAAACTGAAACGTGTCTGTGAGTCGCATCTAGGAACCCGTTAGAACTTATCGGTACTCTCAGAATTGGGATGGCGGGGCAAGGACGGGGTTTCTCCGAATACAGAAGCGGTATGCAGCATATTCAAGCCTTAAATTTTAACTTTCATGGAAGTCTTTTAAGGCCTTGAAACGTACAAGAATTATGGATGCGACACGAGCCGAGGAATGTTTAGGTCAACGAGTCGCAGCCTGTAGGAAGATAAGACTTCACCCCATGAGTGATGCTTCTTCAAGTTATGCCGGCTTGTTTTGATGGCCTCAGCAGTGAAACAGAGACTGCCACATCTAGTTATCCCGGCTTACCGTGATGCGTAGACTGGCATACGATACACCAGGTGAGTCGCAATAGATGCCGATTGAATACGTGCCCAAAGTCTACGAACACTCAACCTGGCAAGCAACAGCACGTCGAACGCAACCACCGAGCCACAATGATATAATAGGTCGATTGACAGCTTACAGGAAGATGCCAGCTGCACCCTTGATTCAGGATCTGAGTCAACGCACTCATCGAGCCAGTATTCTCAGATCAGGAATCGGGATCGGACAAGGTTTCTCTACCTGCAGAAGCGGTGTGTAGCACGCTCTTATTTACTAAGGGAATTCCACTCATTTCGGAGGTCTCCAGATCTTGAACAATGGTACGTACAAGAATTATGGATTATGTATCTGACGCGAGCCGAAGAATGTTTGGGTCAATGATTGAGTTCGCGACCTGTACTAGGAAGACAAGGCCCTTCACCCCCATAAGTCATACTTCTTAGGGTGGGTGTGTGGTCACTTACCGTAATAACCAGTGGGGGAGAGACTGGCATGTGACACGACGCACGCTTGGAATCCGGTTCATGATATGCCCGAAGCCAAGCGACTGCTCAAACGCCGAAGGGCGACGATATGCCACTTTGGCTGCATCTGGTGATTATTGAGCTTCAGACAGGTATAAAGGTCGTAGATGATAGCTTGCTATTCTATCAACAACCCTTCCTCACTCAGCTACTCAACACAAACTCGTATTAACAGACCTCAGACGATGGCAGATCTCTTCAACATTCAGAGTGTGGCTTTTCCTGCCCTGCGCGCTGACTTGGCAGGTGGTGCTTTTGCACCCGGCACACCCATCCGTTGGATTCGGTTTGGCAGGTGCACCTGCTAACCGCTTGGTACGCATTCATCGTTACGATCGGCATCCTATACTCATTGGTGTCATAGTGGCAGGACGGAGGCTGCTTTGCCTGGACCTGCAGCATTTCAGAATCCAGCCACCGGGAGCTGGGCTACGATCAATGCTGCTGTTAGTGTATCTGGTGTGGCAAATGCAGACTGCTAATTTACTGCATGAAATGACAGGCCGAGATTGTCGTAGGCGGTGGGGCGCCAGAAGTGTTTGAGGTGGTCAACAATATTAATCCCGATTTGGGAATGTAGTGAGTAGCGGTGGTCTTCTGTTCTAGCCTATCGGCTACTGGTGCTGAGAACTCATTTGTCCCCTTTGTCTGCAGTATCCAAGTCCCAGGCACCCCGAACGTGTGGGTCCTTCTGGATGGAGCTAACGGCACTGAGGTTTGTCTTTGATCGGTGATCTTTTTGGCTTTGTGACTAACATCACTCCAGATCCGACTTCAACCATATAATGCTGCAAACCCGGCCCACCACTGGAGATTCGTTGCACCACCTGTGTAGGAAGTGGAGGAGACCTCGCTGCTTTGACTCAAGGTTGTTTGTGACTGAAAGCTTGTATGACTGGTCGTGATTAGCGTGGATTCATGTTTTGTGATTTGTAACCTGTTGGCTCAACTTTGATGTAATAACACGTGATCTAGTTTTCATAAAGCGGTGACGATGTGGCAACTGCTTGGCGGTTACAACTATAGTCCATGCCTGAGTCTGCCTCTCAGAGAGTGAGTCCTGACGTTGCGCACGACGAATTTGCTGACGTCTACGCCTTTCTACTGTAAGCATTGTATTTCCTTTACGCCTTGCCTTATCGCCATCAAGCTCTCGTAGACGAAAGCGCCCGGATTGCATACACGTAGTGCGAGAAGCTTCTATCTCTCGCATCTGGTACTACGAATCATTAATGTAGAAGCCAGCGGGCGGTATACCGTCCAAAGCAAGCCAATTGATCGGATGAATCAGCCCATAATTGTCGGGGACTGACGCGGCCGAGCGCCATTACGATGCTTTAATCCATAGCTGACTTACCAGGTTTGCCTGACTTGAGTATGTACTAGTACATGGTTATCCTTGAGCTACTTGTTGCGATCAAGGCATGTTGCCAATAATAAGGAACATCGGGCCGACTTAAAACCACAACTCACGTGATGACGCGACTTGTTCAAAACTCGAACCAAAAGACAACTTGAACCATCGCGATGTGGTCAAAATTAAGCAGCGCGCTCAAGTCAAGTCAAGCTGAGCCCACAACAGATGTTCTATCAAGCATATACGAGCAACATCCGAACCTGTCTGTATTCCATGAGCCACGCAAGAAACAACTGATTCCAAAGAAAGTGAAATCTCATCTTCACCTCTGTAAGTTCGCTTATATGTGTTGTGGTTGGTTGGCTTACAGTTTATAGCACGGGCATCATCAGACACTGCTCGACCAAGTACAGAAACAGCTCGACCTTCACTAGACACGAGTAGCGTAAGGTCGATCCTCCGTGACCCAAAGACACCAGGAACAGGTCAAAATGTTCGATTCTTCTCTCGAGACATCTACAGCCCAGACGCTGCATCAGATCCATCCCCTATATCATTCGTAGACCGTCTCTCACGTCCATCAGCAATGGACCTCTTCTCCCCCGAAGGCAACTCCAATCCATTCATCGACGACGCCCTCCCCTCAGACTCATCAACACCCTTCAAACCCCCCCTCGAATCATCCTTCTCCTTCATCGCATCGCCCACTTTCTCAGACGAAATAAGCATCCCCCCTCCCCCACGCAGCCGCTCCCGTGCCCTCAGTGACACAGTCTTCCAAACAATGCTCAGAAAACAAGCACAAGCACCAGAAGCAGACATCAACGATACATCAAACGCCGCTCTCGTTCTCGCGCCAGAACCAGACCCTTTCCGCGCAAACGCAACGACGTATTACACCCCTGGAACGATGATTCCCCCTACCCCTCCCCAATCATCCCACTCCCGCACAGCTTCCAAAGACGAAGACATCATAATGAGCCTTCGCACCCAACTCGCTCTCCAACAAGACCTATGCGCTCAATACGAGATCGATCTAGGAGCGAGAGACGAACTCGTTCAAGCTCTCACTCAACGCGCTGAATCTGCTGAGAAAGAGAAGGAGAAAAGCAGAACTGTTTTACGCAGTTGGAAGAAGAAAGCGGGGGAGCTCGAACGTATGTGTCGTACCCTCGAAGAAGAAGTCGATACTTCGCGACAGGAGAGCTTAGAGCGCAGCGTCATGGACGAAGCCAGCGGTGAAGCACTCCGTATGCTCCATCGCCAGATCTCACAGCTCGAACGCGAAAAGGAGGGGTTGCAGGACGCCGGCGTACAGTCTCAGCTACGAGAAAAGGACGCAGAGGTCGACAAGTTGCGTGAGGAGATGAAGCGACGGGATGATACGGAATGCGAATTGCGCGATGGAATTCGAGATGCTAAAGAACAGATGGATCATCTCACTGCAAAATCTTCAATGGCGGAGGAAGCTCTCGTCCTAGCAGGCGAAGAGGAACGAGAGAGGCATCGTACCATCGAGCTCGCATGGGCAGATGAGCGCGTACGAATGCTCGATACACACGAGGACTCTCCAATCAGACAAGACAGCCCTCGCCGACCAAATCCAACGCATCACCTGACGACCTACAGCGCATCCAATCAGAACACGACGCAGAAGCCACCGAACTCAGGTCCCACATCGAAGACCTCCACCTCGACAATGAAGCCCTCAAATCCGACCTCGAAGCACTCGAAACGAAGATCCTAAACATGGAAGAAGAATGGAGCGAAGGCGAGAATCAACGCACAGAGCTCGAATCTGAACTCGTTCGAGTCACCGAAGAGGTACCATCCTCTTCTTGTGTTCAGTACTAAAACTAACTCCTCCTAGCACTCATCCCGCATCACAGACCTAACAGCCGAACTCACCTTCGCCAACGAAAACATCTCCCGCCTCGAATCCAACATCAAAGACCGCGACGCTTCCCTCTCATCCCTAACCACCACCCTCCGCACCCACGCAGACGAAGCCGAATCCCTCCGCGAGGAACTCTCCACTCTCAAAGTCGAATCCAACCGTACCTCCTCCTCTCAAACCCGCGCCCTCCAGGACTTGCAAACCCAAGAAAAAGACCTGCGTGGGCAGTTGGAGGTGGCGCTTCGTGAGAGAGCGGAGAGCGATATTAGGCTGGGGACGAGTAAGGAGCGCGTGGGGTCGTTGGTGGATGAGGTTGCGAGGTTGAGGAGGACTGTGCATGAGATGCAGCAGGAGAGCGCGGCGCGTGAGGTGACTATCGTACAGTTGCGCAAGGAGAGAGAGAGGGATAGAGAGGACGTCAACGGCCTCAACATCGCTCTCGATTCCAAGCAGCAAGAACTAGAACTCGTGAGTCCCCCTCGTAGTATATCTTCTTTCATATCTCACCCCGAATAGATCAAGAGGAAGATCGCGATGAAACCCTGCACCCGTAACCCCCTGCAGCTCCCAACACCACCAGAGCTCCAAGACGCGAAAGCATGATCGGAACGCCCTCTATATCCCGTCCTCCATCATCCATGTCAGATATATCCAAAGCATCAGACACACCAACAGCACCCCGCGCAAGCCTCTCAGCCCTCACCCGGAGCGTCCGCATCAACGCCGCATCCTCTAAGATGGGCCCTCCCAAACCCAAACCCCGTCCTTCCATCGGAGTCGCAACGCCCACGCCCGCCCGCACGAGTCTCGCAGCATCTACCACCCGTGCACCCTCCTCGCTCGGTAAGTCGAGTGTGACGAAACCTGGGGTGCGCAGGGTATCGACGAGTTCTGTGGATTCTGCTGCGAACTTGAAGACGCCTGGTGTGAGGAGGGTGAGCGTTAGTTCGAGCGTGCCTAGTGAGGCGGATGAGAAGGAGAACGTGAGCACTAGCGTGAAGACGCCGCGGAGGGCTGTTCCTGCTTAGACCCTGTTTCAACATCAAACCATGCCCCACTGATTCGTTCTTCCACTTTAATCTTTCGCCCGGACACGCCTGCTTTACTTATCTTCGTCTGATCTGACGTTACAGTCGATATGAATTATTGATACCCTCACGCATTGTTTTAGGTACTGCATTTCTGTATGCCCCTAGTCGTACTTTTTTTATTTTTCTGATTTCGTTGATGTGTATGCTGTATGCTACTTATTGGCTCTGTTGCTTTGTAGTTTATATCTATGATTGTTCGATAGAGATTGGTGTTGAATGACATGGCGTTCCAGCTGAGGGTGTTGAGTGCACGTAACTAAAAACGCGAGTAACTTTTTCATTGTACACCTTCGCCTTCTACAAACAGAATGATTTCTACGATATTTTATACAGTGGCTTCTCCGCTCGCAACATAAATTAGAGTTTGGGAACTTCGACGAAGGCAACGCCCTATATAGATGCGTCAGATCCCGTTCAAGTAGACGAGGCAAATACGAACCTTCTCGATGTTAATAACAAGCTCGGGAAGAGCAGCTGCCACAAGCGCCTTCTCACCATCAGTGATTTTACCGAGCGCATGGATCTTAGCGACACCATCAACCTATCACATCACACAATCAGCATCAAAACAACCCATCAAGTCCAACCACGTTCAACCTACCCCAAGTTCAACCCGAGCAGAGAAATACTCCAAATCCTTCCCAAGTTCCTTCTTAAGCGCGTCCCCACCCGTCTTGTCCGACGAAAGGTTCACGAACGTCGGTGCTACGATTCCCTTTTCGCCGTTTACGGCGCGGATGACTTTACCGGCGAACTCGGCGCCTGCGTAAGCCATGGAAAGCGTTGCTGAGCCAGCACCGTCCTTGGCCTTCACGACCTCGTCTCCACCGAATTGGATCCGGTTGATGAGGGCATCGAAGGCGGTGGTGTCAAGGGAGGATGGCAGGGGGTGGGAAGATTGAGAGAGGAGAGGAACGATCTGAGTGTCATGTCATGTCAGTCATCCCTGGACTTTGGGCTTCAATTTAAAGTATGACTGACGGTAACACCGCTGTGACCACCGACGACAGGGACTGATACTGAAGGCGACAACGAGCGATCGCCAAGGATTTCAGACACGAATGTCGAAGCGCGGACGACATCTAGCGTTGTTACGCCGAAAATCCTATCATGGTCCATTAAAGCCGATCGCACTGATACTTTGTCGTGATTCTTACCGCTTGGGATCAAAGACACCGTGCTTCTTGAAGACTTCGGCAACGATTGGAACTGTGGAGTTAACAGGGTTGGAAATAACGAGGACGAATGCTTTCGGAGCCGTGGTGGCGATGCCAGTAGCAAGGTCGCGGACAATGCCAGCATTGATCTATGAATGTATAAGTGGCTAGAAGCCGAACGCAGCTGTGTGGGCTGACCTTGAACAAATCGTCACTAGGTGGCGCCATAAAAATCAGTAATGGTAGAGCAATCCGAATAACAACACAAACCGAGTCATCTAATGAGAAATCGTATGAGCCATCATTCGATTTTAGCGATGGGCATGAGAAACTCACGCCAGGCTTTCTGGGAATACCAGCAGGAATCACGACGACGTTAGCACCGGTCAGTGCTTTCTTGAGCCCATCATCGGCGGGTAGGTAACCCTCGACTTTGGCAGGGGTAGCAATATGCGAAAGATCCACGGCCACACCAGGAGAGTTTACGATATCATAAAGAGCGAGCTGTATCAGATGTCATTCACCGTCTGAGCTGGATGTACACCGATCGATTTACCTCTGTCACAGCAGGGTTGGCCTTCAGAAGAAGCGATAACGGCTGGCCGATACCACCTGTAGACGATTAAGAGATCTGAAGGATCGCATAGGCAATGACTACGATACCTGCAGCACCGAGAACGACAGCTTTCATGGCTTTTGAGTGTGTGGAGGAGTGAAGTGGGGAGGACGAAGAGATATCGGAAGACGAGGTATTTGAGATTTATCCGGTTATTACTTATAGCAATCTCATACAATTCGCAAGCGGGACCTAGCTCGAAAAGGATAATCAATTTGAAATGCCAAGGTAAATCACAGCCGCTGCTCTCAACTTTGCGCTGGAGATTGATATCAGGCTCGGGTCCGTGATATACTCTATGCACAATATTTTCAGGCAGGCAAAGCACTAGGAAAGAAAGACTGGAGCAGCTTTAGGCAAAGGCATCTTTCAAGTTTCAATGTCTTGCCTCCAAGTCCTCCCAGCATCGCTACCTTTTCCCATCAATACTGGGGCCCCGCATATGTGAAAGAGAGACCAGTAAGCGAAATTATTCACGCAGACCGACGTGAACCATCGGCTTAATCCGTGACTTGGTCGGCTTCATGGGAATAGAATTCGCTCTGTGCCAGATTCGATTGTGCAAGAACCCTCTGTTAAGTCCGATGTCGCGACCGGTGACTACCTGAAAATCTTCCATGGTCCACAATCACAGGCTGGCTGCAGGACGCGTGACAGCTAAAACTCTAATACTCGATGAGAGCTTTGGAGGTTAGGAATGTGAGATATGTTGCATCACGAGGGCAACAGACGGTCATACATCGATCAACGGTCCCTGGATTCAAGTGTTCACGGACCTCCTGCATGCAAAATCCATTCTCATAGGACGTGGGCAGATGGGCCACCACAAAGTAAGATGGATACTATTTCAGTCGAGGTTACCGCAGATTCCAGAACGAACCTGAGGACAGCGAATAACATCATGTCTGGCAGGGAGCATTTGAAAACCTCGAAATGCTTCCAGCGTGACATGATATTTAGCGACTGGAACGTATCCCATGCCTGACATCAATCCGGATTGCAACCAGTCTATCATCTAAGTTGGTATAACAGGTCTATGGAGAATAACGTGTCAATGTCAATGTAATCACGATGGAAGGGCATCTAAATCCGCATTCTCTCGCATGATTTGCATCCCGTGTAGATGTGAGGCGTCTCCGTATTGAACAACAGTGGACCTGAAACTCTGTTCTGGTTCAGATCCTACCGTGCTGTATTCCACCAATGATAGGCTAGCATTAGGTAGTCTTGGTGAAGCTCCCAGCAGATCTTCGGTGCACTCAAACGCCCCGGTCGCTATCATGGACGTGAAAAATGATTCTATAAGCCATCCATGCGACGTAACCAGGATGTTTCGACATCGTCCGTCAGGCTTGTCGGCAAGCGATGAGATGTAGGGAACAATATCCCGATTGTACCACCCGACGCATCGTCCAATCATGGCTTCCTCGGGTTCGATAGAAGGTTCACTTTTGTTTGCTGGTCCCTTGGTGCCTTGCAACTTCCCCAAGAACTATGAGGAGGCGCCCATGTGGGTGAGCTTCAGAAGAACTGCCAGGAGTTACAATATATACTCACCCTCTCTCTCAGAGCTTGATCTTTTACCAAGATAACATCGGGGTGATGTTGCAGAATTGTCTCAGCCGTCTACATCGAGGTAACATGAATCAGATTTGATCACCCATAGCGCCTATCAATAAAACAGGAAAAATGTACCTTGGATGCTCTTGAAAGATCGCTCGTGAAAGCCTTATCGAATTGTATTGCCTTGAACGCCTCTCCAGTCTTGGCGGCTTGCGCTTCACCTAGATCGTTGAGCTGGGAATCAGCATGACCTTGGATAATTCCCGCGCGGTTCCAACCAGTCTCCCCGTGTCGAATCACATATAAACGAGCGATTATCGTCATGATTATCCTACTAGGCACGAAACTCCTTCAGTTAAACTCCGAAAACCAACTGTCAAGAAGCAAGTGACTCACCAGCAGAAGCACACCTATTCACACTAAAGAAAAGCGGGCAAAACAACGCAGGAACAGGTATGAACGTAATAGTCTCACCGGAGTGACTCGAGTCATCCTGACATCCTATTAGAGCCCACGAAAAGTCAAGAGTCAAAAATAATGCAAGTTAATTTCTTGTACTCATCGCCAAACAGCATCAAACACCTTAAGCATTCCTGTTAGGAAACACCCCTATACAGCACTTATACGTGCTATGGAGAGCAATGTCATGTCGGTATCATCGCCGCTGCTACGGCACTCCCTCAAGCGGATCTCGACACACTTCTGGGGCACTCCAGAGTAATGTGTACAATGCTACAGTCTCGGTACTTTCTCTCGATGTGAAGAACGATTCAACCTCTGCCGACTTCGTCTGTTTTCCCGCCTAGAGTTCATCACCAGCGCTTTTTACCTTCTCCCCGCCCCATTTGATGCTTTCGCCAGCACATTTCACTTTCTCATCGTATCCATGCTCCTGCGCCTTCCTCTTGACACACTAAGCATAATCGACGCCCTTGCCTTTCAAAGTTTCACCGAGCACCAACTTAACGGGGAGGGGACTGTCGCTGCTGCTAAAGACGGGGATGAATGGCGCGCAGTCGTAGAACAACATGAAATTGAGAGGATTCTCGGTATCCCCCACTGGGACGGCGAAGAACGCAAGAGAGAAGAGAAACGCGGGGTCGTATACAGGCTCGTCGTCACCAGCATGGGCGAAGGCGGTACCCTCCCCATGGAAAACACCGCTCTCCTTGGTGTCAGGAGATTGAAGCTCACGGCGAGTTTGGGGGACGTGATCAAGGAAAGCGGGGAGATCGCATTGAGTTGGGTGAAGACGCATGCGTTTGATCTTGGAATTACCGCTGGGAGGGGAATTGATCCGCTTAAATTTCCGGATCCGACTGATGTGCATTTGCATATGCCGGCTGGGGCACAGAAGGACTCTGGACCGAGTGCGGGGATTGCTATAGTGCGTCCCGCGTTTTGTTGCGTTTTTTTGGTGGAGGGCTGAGACGTCTTAGATATGCGCGTTCCTATCTCTTTTGAGCGGGGCATGCGTCCCAAAAGACATCGCAATGACCGGAGAAGTAAGTCCTCATTCATCCTTCCCATCACATTGTATCACATCTAATTCCTTCCAGATCACGCTCCGCGGACGAGTAACTCCCGTAGGCGGCATCCAAATGAAAGTCCTCGGTGCACACCGCGCTCAGATCCGGAAATGGGCGAACCGTAAAGATGTGGAACACGACGTGGCAGTTGAGGTGAGGAGGAAGATGCAATTTTGTTTGTGAGGACTATTGATGAGGCGCTTGAGGCTGCGTTTGGGAGGGGGGCGTTTGGGTGGAGGAGGGAGAGGAGGGAGACTGTTTTGTTGGAGAGTAGGCTTTGAGTATTTACTTTTGTGCACCTCGCTTTCGTTGATTTTATCGCCATGTATTCCTTTTGTATTTTGAGCTTTCGATATCTTGTATTACACAATTCCGATTACAAGACAGGAATAACATATTCGAATCCAGGTTGTTCCCATCTTGTTGCTATTGACCCAGGGCTCCCTTCAGCTTCGCAAGCGCCTCTGGCTGCACTTGCATGATACGGTTTGTTGACGGATTAATGCATTTGTGTCGGTGTGACTAGTACTGTGCTTGAATGGTGATGTGAGCGCAATGAACCGAGGGTACCTATTGAAGATGAATATAAGGACCGTTGGAAAAGCATTAATTCGAATGAAATGGACTATCCGTGAAAGGTTTGACGCTGCACTGTCAATCGTCCACCCCGTGGTGGGTCACTCTTGGGAATCGGATTTGGTTTCATCAGAGTTGACATTGACCATGAGATAAATCAGAGCGGGTACATGTATACCTGACCGTTACGCTCGAGGAGACAAAGCATCGACAGGCAGGTTCTGAGTGGAAGACGATTAGTTTAAGATTTGGAGGGAAAGCACTTTTTATAGAACTCGTGCTTGACTCGCTTCACAATGCAGTGGATGTTGAGACAAGACGTCGAGTTGGTCGATAGTTACAACTTTACAAGACAGGAAGTGCAATTCACTTCAAGTTGGAGAGGGCAACAGAAGCCTTTTTTTTGCCCGACCTGGAAGCAGAATCTGCTGGGGCGAAAGATGTAATTATTTCACATGGTACTGTAAACACTTGAGAAACGTGACAGCAAGGGATCAATGTGCGATAACGTGACATGTCGCATGAACTCGACAGCTTAACACTCGTTATTGAGATGAATCGCCTGTGGTTTGGCAATGTTCCTATATGCGCAGGTCTGAGGTCAGGTTGCGAGTCCAGGAAACCGTTGGGAATACCCACACCTTTGCATGTTTCTCCCCTTCGGATAAAATAGTAAGGCAAGACCGCAAATCCTTCAAACACCACTGCCTCTCGAGCCAGGAGAGGAGATTATCATTCCAGAAAGACTTGAATATATGAGAGAGTGTCTCGTCCCACGGATTCGGGGCTCGCGAGAGATGGAGGGCCCAGTTTTGACATGCATATTTGAGAGCGTCAGAAGTGGGTCGACTGTGTTCCCATGCTTCATATGCGAAACTCGAGAAGGCCCGTATAGCACAGTAAATGATCTCCACATCAGGTGGAAGATGGCCTTGTGCTAATGCTGCAGGGGAATGATCCTGGCGCCTCAATGCTAGGAATGCTGGGAACATCAAGAAATCCGGCAGGCTCTTGAACTGGCGGATAACTTGAAAAGCTGGCTGCAGAGGCAATTCTGGGACAATCGTGAATTCTGCGACTGCCTCCAAAGTGCTCGAGAATTCCTCCAGGGTCACCCAGATAGTGGTCAACCTCCATGCTCGACCATGTAGCGTCTGCAGCCACTCTCCCCCGGCCTCAGTCTGTAGCCACTCTCGCCCGGCCTCGGTCTGTAGCCAGGCTCGCCCGCCCCAGGTCTGTAGCCACTCTCCCACGGCCTTTGTCTGTAGCCACTCTCCCCCGGCCTCTGTTTGTAGCCACTCTCGCCCGGCCTCTGTCTGTAACCAGGCTCGCCCGCCCCAGGTCTGTAGCCACTCTCCTACGGCCTCGGTCTGTAGCCACTCTCGCCCGGCCTCAGTCTGTAGCCACTCTCGCCCGGCCTCAGTCTGTAGCCACTCTCCCCCAGCCCCGGTCTGTAGCCAGGCTCGCCCGCCACAGGTCTGTAGCCACTCTCCCACGGCCTCGGTCTGTAGCCACTCTTCCCCAGCCTCAGTCTGTAGCCACTCTCGCCCGGCCTCGGTCTGTAGCCAGGCTCGCCCGCCCCAGGTCTGTAGCCAGGCTCGTCCACCCCAGGTCTGTAGCCACTCTCCCCCGGCCTCTGTCTGTAGCCACTCTCCCCCGGCCTCTGTCTGTAGCCAGGCTCGCCCGCCCCAGATCTGTAGCCACTCCCCCCCGGCCTCTGTCTGTAGCCACTCTCCCCCGGCCTCTGTCTGTAGCCACTCTCCCCCAGCCTCTGTCTGTAGCCACTCTCCCCCAGCCTCGGCCTGTAGCCAGGCTCGCCCACCCCAGGTTTGTAACCACTCTCGTCCGGCTTCTGTCATCAGCCCGGCTAGCCTGTCCTGGGTCCACAGACACAATAACCTTGTTCGACATAGCCACTCTTGTCCGGCCTCAGTCTGTAGCCACTCTCGCCCGGCTTCGGTTTGTAGCCAGGCTCGCCCGCCCCGGGTCTGTAGCCACTCTCACCCGGTTTCTGTCATTAGCCAGGCTAGCCTGTCCTGGGTCTGCAGCCACAACAGCCTTGTTTGTCGAAGGAATAATGGCGGGGATAGATGAGGGGATGGGGATGGTGGCAGGGATGGCTGGGGAGGTGGAAGTGAGGATAGCTGGGGGGATGGTGATGGTGATGGTGATGGTGGCAGGGATAGTGGCAGGGATGGCTGGGGAGGTGGAGGTGAGGATAGCTGGGGGGATGGTGATGGGGATGGTGGCAGGGATTGTGGCAGGGATGGCTGGGGAGGTAGAAGTGAGGATAGCTGGGGGGATGGGGATGGGGATGGTGGCAGGGATGGCTGGGGAGGTGGAAGTGAGGATAGCTGGAGCGCATTGGGGGTCTGTAACCACTGTTGCCCGCCTTGATTCTGCAGCCAGGATTTCCCGTCATTTGTCCGCAGCCAGTCTCGCCCACTCTCCGCCCACAACCATTTTCGCCCGCCCTGGGTCTCTAGCCAGTATAACCCTCCGTCTGTCTGCAGCCATTTTTGCCCGTCCAGGGTCTCGAGCCAGTCTTGCCCGCCCAGGGTCTGGAGCCAGATACACCCACTCCATCCCTCTGGCCAGTATGACCCTCCCTCTGTCTGTAGCCAGACTCCTCCGCCATTTGTCCGCAGCCAGTCTCGCCCACTCTCCGCCTGCAACCATCTCCGCCCGCCCTGGGTCTCCAGCCACTCTCGTCCGTCCTGGGTCTCCAGCCACTCCCGTCCGTCATGGGTCTCCAGCCATTTTCGTCCCTCCTGGGTCTCCAGCCATTTTCGCCCCTCCTGGGTCTCCAGCCATTTTCGTCCAACTGGGGTCTGCAGCCACTCTCGCGCGCTCTCGGTCTGCAGCCAGGCTTCCGCACCGTCAGTCTGCAGCCACTCTTGCGCGCCATCGGTCTGCAGCCAGGCCTTCGCACCGTCAGTCTGCAACCAGGCACGCCCATCCATGGTCTCTAGCCAGAATTGTAACTCTGGACTGCGATTTCCTCGAAGCCATAGCAGAGTGGTAAGCACGTGCATTGGTTCTGGTGGCTGGACCGCGAAGGATAATAAGTGTGTTAAATTCTGGGGGTCGTGAGGTTGCATAGCTTGGCCCTGCCTCTTCAATGCTGAGAGTGCATCCAAGAGGGCCGTGCTTTGTGGAATGTTGTGGACGATCAACTGGAGAGAGTGAAGAGCGAGTAGGGAGTGCGGTGATGTGATATATCGTACTTGGAGGCTGCAGTTGGAGCGGTGGGAAACATAGTCACGAACGGACGAGTGGTAGATATTCACTGGAAGACTGCTGTCCGTAGGAACGTCTATGACAGACCGTAGCTGCACCAATACTATCTCCACGTCCCTGCCCTGACCAGGCCCGAGAAGTTCCGAGATTTGTGATATCGGCAGAGGATCTGAAAGTGCAGAAATGACGGACAAGTGCAGATATGCCCGCGTCGGGTCGGCGCATGTGGAGAGAATGCGGTCGTATAGCTTGTACACCTCCGTTCCTGGTAGCAGTTCGCTCGTTAGGTCGAGCATGAGCTGAAGTCGAGAGCGGGGATCATGATATCGGTCGTCAATAAACTTCATCATCGTAGACGCAACGATAAAACGTCTGCCCGCTCGGCTCGCCAGCCGCACGAGTTGATACCCCGATGGCTGTGGGAAGTCGGGATGGCGACTTCCTAGCTCCTTGAAAGAATGCTGTAGGAAAACACATATGTCATTGTCGACATCTGCGCCATCTAACGAGATGGTGGCAGCAACTCCCTGGCCAGATGTCTTCACTGGGATCTCGCACACCAGCGGGCGCATCTCTTCTGTCTGCATAGCTTTATGAATATGCTCTTCCGAGCGGCTCGTCAGCAGAATGTGGGTGACGGGCAGATCAGGTTCACAAAGAGCTTCGCCAAGCAGGGAGATGAGATCAGTGAGCTCGCTTTTGGGGGTTGATTCATCGAGTGATTCAGATTCGAGTGATTCGGGTGTACATTCATCAAGGGCATCGATAACGAACATCAAGGGCGGACATTCGCGCAGTCTGGATTGAAGCTTCCGTAGAGGTTGCATAAACAATGCCTCCATCTGGTCGCGAAGTGACTTGTCGGGATCTAGAAGAGCAGGATTGTCAAGGATGGCTCTGTTCACGTCCTTCCGGACGCTGGGAAAATTGGTGGCCAGCTGGTAGGCTAGCGTCGCAAAGAAATAACCAGTTGTGCGACGTTTCGTGTGCTTGCGCGAGAAAAAGAATGTTCCCGCAAGCCGTTTTTCTATCTTCGTCTCCTCTGTCATTTTCAGACCTCTCATCCTTTCAGCTACAGTGAACGCAACAGCAGACTTTCCAACGCCCGCCGTGCCATGCAGCCAAATGAGTCGACTCTTCTCTTTGTTGTCCAATAATCTGTAGATGTAGTCGAGAAGGTCCACCCGGGTCCCTTTTAGACATTTCGGATGGGGCTGGCGTTCACGGGAGTCATATTCAGCGCCCTTGACAGCGACCTGGGACAACTTCTCCCAAGTTCCTTCAGACATATCCAAGAACTGTTGTGAGGTCAGAGGACAAGAGAGGGAACAAGAGATGGATATACTGACATCAAGTGTTGATTCTGTCGAACGGTGATGAGCTGGGCAACGAAACAATCAAATTGTGCCACTTACTGTGTAGCAGCTACTTAAGATCAAACGGATGGATGTTGATTCCAGAAAACTCGCTGGATGGTGGTGGAATGCAGTTCAAAGACGACTGGGCGCTCGTCTGGTTGCAGGAGGGACATGAGGCTGCTGTGTGGCCTTGCCCAGCGCCAACACAGCCTGACAGCATTCGAAACCATTAGCATGACCGTGCTTAACCAGCAATCAAGAGAAAGGCAATTCTAAAGAATAGGTTTCATTGGGTACTTAGTTTCAGATCTAACAGATGTCTGAGTCGCTCCTAGCGCAACCAAGAATGCGAAAGCTACGATTTGATCCCAGTATCCACCAGCTGAAGTGAATTGGTACTCTCCGTCACGAATCACCAAACAGCATCAAACACCTTTCTGTGAGGAAACACCCCTATGCGGCACTTATACGCGCTAAGGAGTGCATGATGTCAGTTCGGTAATCACTTACGTCGGCACCGCCCTTCAGACTGGTCTCAATGTACTTCGAGGGACTCCGGAGTGATACAAAACATAGTGTACAATGCTACAGTACTCGGTACCTTCTCTTGATGTGAAGAACAACCCAACCTCTGCCGACTTCGTTTGTTTCCCGACTAGAGTTCATCACCAGCGCTTTTCACCTTCTCCCCGCCCCATTTGATGCTTTCGCCAGCACCTTTCACTTTCTCATCGTATCCCTGCTCCTGCGCCTTCCTCTTGACACACTCAGCATAATCGCCACCCTTGTCTTTCACCTCATCGCCCTTCTGCGAGCACCAATGCCACGCGCTACATTTCTTATCGTCCGCGTAAGCACGGGCATCACCAACCTTCTCGGAAACATAGTGCGAATGGCCACTCAGGAGCTGATGAAAAGTCAGTTTGGATGAAAAGACAGGCACGTGTAAACAAACCTCGAGAATTCTAGCCAACCTATCTTCCACCGCGCCTACGCCACTGTTGACGATCTCCTTCAGTTTTGTGAACATTGTCTCAGCACGGTTAGATGCTTGGACCCAGCGAATACGAGTCTCCTCTGCGATAGATGAACATCAGATGGCATAGATGACAACAAAGAGACGCACGCAATAACCCGGGCCTACTCGTGGGGAGTGCAGTTTCGCTGACACCACACTCGCGAAGATAAGCACGCAGGCGAGCATCCGGCCACACGAGATATGCAGCAGTGCGCGCGGAAGCGTCGTTATATCTAATATGATTTTTTCAGGCTATTTCGAAGTGCATCGGAGAAATGGTACGCACTGTTTGTCAATCAAGCTCACCAACTCGTCACGCTTTTTCTGCGTGGCGATTCTATCATCAATATATCCGTGCTCAGAGAGCCATCGACGAATGTCTGAGTCGTTCCAGGCGTCCCACGCAGTGTCAGAGGCAGAAGAGTAGTTATCCCTGCAAAGCGATGAGGAGCTGGAAAAAGTTGAAGGTGGGCTACTTACTCGACCATCTTCACCAGTTCATCACGCTTCTTCTGTGCGTCACTGCTAAGGAGACCATGCTCGACAAGCCAAGATTTCAATTCGCTGTCAGACCAGGTACTCCAAACCTTGTCGGGCGAGGAGTAATAGTACTTCTTCATCTCTCCAAGCAAGGTGGAGCGGGATGCAGTATCGGAAGGTGAAAGAAGGTTATGCGAAATCAACCATTCGCGCTTTAAGACATGTCAGGAGAGCCTCAAGACGCTGAAGCAGGCAGATACATACCATGTACGAATCACTCCAGGTGTTCCACACCGGCTCTGCAGCCATACGGTAGTAGTCGTTGGCAAGCTTCATCAGCTCAGCACGGGTGCTGGCCGTTCTGGACTCAACTACTCCGTGATCTTCGAGCCAAGATCTGAGACGGTTGTCATCCCAAGTCGAGTAGACGTAATCCTTGCTATCGTCGAAAGTATGACCGACTTCCTGCGTAGCCTGAGCTACGATGCTGCTCGCGCTTTTTGACGCGTCATACAATGTATCTGTAGCATCGGAGTATGCTGAAGTGGCAGTTGCGGATGCAAGGGAAGAGTAGTATGATGCAGCATCGGTATAGGAGCGATACTTTTGTTTAGCAAGTAAAACAAGCTGCTCGCGGGGTCCGGAAGGTGCTACCACGCCATGCTCGAGCAGAAAAGCTCTCAGCTTGCTTTCATCCCATGTATCGAAAGAATTATCCTTCAAGTCGTAGAACGCGTGCTGGGCACGAGTGTATTTATCATAGCTCCATTGCCTGCCCCCGTCGGCGTAGACACGAGACTGTTCAGCGAAAGACGGGGGTGTAGGAGGAGGGGAGGCCCAGTTCACCGCTACGAGATCATGAAGCTGAGATTGATCAAAATGAGAAGGGACCTTGATGTGGTGGTCTTCAAGCCAGGAGCGCAATTCGGAATGGGACCATTTACTGTATTGAGGGTCGGAGCCAAACCAGCTCGACGCGTGTGCCGAGCCGATGAGAAGAATAACATAGATTGAGGACCTGAATCGCATATTTGGGTTGGAGAAGGTGAGAGTAAAGGGGGAGAAGGGGAGAACATACTTATAGGAGTTCTGAGCGAGGTGACGTCACTAACACCAAGTTCATGACGCCATGTAGTAAGCCTCGTCTCCACTTTATTGAGCAAACAGGACGTAAGCTACCCCAAAGATACCCTATGCTACGCATGGTTCCTCGATTTGATGATTCAGCTGAGACATCTGCATCCTACCAACGAATACAAGGCACTGCAGTGAACCTCCTGGCTCGATCTTCTCTCGCACTTCCCTGGTTTGTATGCTGGTGTCACCCATACTCGGCTCCAATTCCACCGAAACTTCAAAGATACAACGAGATATTTGAATCGCCCGACGGCATACACCAAAGGGATGGCTGGATGGCCACACACTGTCGAAAGACCCGGGTAAATGCTGAAATAGTGTACGTTGGACCCGCAACAAGACACAAGGCTTCTTGACGACTACCGCTTGACCAGTCATTTGGTCTTGACCCAGAAAACTTAGTCCTGTAATGTAGCGCAACGTTCAGTGACAGTCGTAAGCGAGGACTGGAGGTACGCACAAAGCTACCCTTTCCAGGGGTCAGGTTTCTACTTGGCCATTCGAACTGAACCCGGCATGATGCTTCTTGAAGACGATTCCTGCGATAACCTAAGTTTAAAGAGCCGCAGGGCAGTTATTTCTGACAGGGGGGAGCAACCACTGGTAGGAACCTGCAGGAGTACAGTAAGTCCTGTGATGAGGAAAATATTCATCCACCGGACAATGCCGACGTCATACTCAGTACTTACCGAGGTTCAAACGTTCCACGACTTCGACCAGCAGGCTAGCAGCGTCCACTCGGAAAGATTTCATCAACCATTTGCCATCATTAGTTGCAACACTGCAAGTTACCGTTGAACATTTTGAACAACTTCACGGGACTTGCTGTATCCTCCATCTCCAATCCCCATACATCCATTTTCTTTCTTTTCATCCGCACAAGACCTTGGTCAGTAGCTGGATTTTCTGTCCTTTATTTGCTCGTTGATAGCTATAAATGCTCCCACCAGCACCGATCCTTCACAATGCACGCCGCTCGCGAGGACGAATCACAACAAGGCGAAGTAGATTGGCGGCGCCAGTTCAGAAGCCTTCGTCGCTTAATGCACAGCGACTATTGTGTAATGGCATTCTCAATGTCATAGACTCTAGAAACAAAACCAAATTCTTTTTCGGCCAGGATATTCGGTATCGAACCATTGCTCGGCCGCATGAAACGCTAAGAATGTATCCAACCCCGGCCCGTTGGGTTGTCCTTCAGACTGAACATTGAACAAGGTGGCGTTCACAATCGGGAGTCTGAACGAGTCTTCTGCATGCATGTTGGGGTCAAAAGCATGTTCCTACCTCAACCAACTAGAGATGCATGGATGGGTTGGGTGTGTATTTTCGTCTTTCTCATGATGGGGGAACTTCCTATCTATGAATTCTTTCCAGAAGCAAGACTTAAGGTCGGGAGTAGTGAGCGTCATTTTCACGTCCCAAGAATGCGTGTGCACTGACCAATGATATCCGGGCGTTCGTTTATGAGTTCATCGTAAATGGATCTTGGGACAACGCCTAGCGGATCAGCGAAATCAAACGTTCATTGGGGATGACTCTTGTCCAGCTCAAAGTTGCTACCCAAAGAAAATCTCCAATTTTTCTACCTACTCCATGCTCTGAAGTTTGCTTCCTTCGGATACTGATACTGACCTATCAAGACCTCTCAGTGGGCGCTCAGATTGGAGGAGGTAAATAACATTGTATCATCTCAATTACAAAGTGCTGATCGACGGCGTGTTTATTTGTGCGTGTATCAAGGCATTGCCGTTGGAATACCCAATCTTAGGCAATGTTTCGTTGGGAGACACTGACTGCCACTATGCTGCTTTCTCCATTGTTTCTCGTAGAATAACCATTTCAATGTGTTGTGATGTTTTTGTCCCTTTGTTCACCTGGAATAACTTTATCCAATTCAGGCTGACCGTCATTGTTGACCAAGGTTGTGTTCTTACCCTTCTTCGTTGGCCCCCTTGCTACGTAGGCAACGTAGATGAACAAAGCGCTAACAATTAGGTACACAAGACCAAGCACAGACTAGCACACGCCGAAATCAAGTGCTTTCCATGAGCCGGTGCGGAAGACCATTTCGAATCCATTGACGGTGCCAGTTGCGCTCAAGACAGCTGCAATCAGATGAACGTCAGTCGCTCCTTCGGTTTAGCACGACCGCTTACCGACACTGTGAGTTGCATGACAGAACTAGTCAGACTGACGGTCATTAAATCATCCAATGCAGTACGATACATACTATGTTCTCCCCAGCCTGCCTAGCTGTCCGTTACTTGAATACGGGGTTAATTGCGCTTTCAAACCCCACTCGGAGATGCTGCTTCCGGCCTGCTTCGGTGCCACCAGTCGAAGAATCCACCAACAGCATCCAAAAAGGAACCTGCCCATAAGAATGAATGTCCTTGTCCCGAGAATGTAGACAGCGGCATAGTAGGCATATTGCTTCAGCGCTGGAATGGTTGAGTCAAGATGGAGCAAAACGGCCGCAACGCTGACTCGCAGTATTTGTTTAGATCGGCATAGTCAACAAGAAATCAACAACTTACCAGAAACTATAGATTATTCGAGCGCTGCCAAGCAGTAGTGGTCAGGTTTGATACAACACACGTGTCTTTCTACGACATGGGAGCTTACACGAGACAGATACCAGCGCCGACGACTTGCAATGCTTTCTTGACCGTCAGCTGCTCAGTCAACTGTTGAGGAGGCTCGGGCACTGAGTTTGACATGATACTGTTCAACGGCACTGGTGAAGGTGAAAATTAATGTTAGGATCAGTGGCAAGTGGCATACTTATAATACACACAGGAGATGCATGCCGCGCGGCATTCGGACGTTCAAACATCTGCCCGCTGATGCTGGCTGTGAACGCTATTTTGGCCACCTGCGCTACGGAGCCCACGATGCTACTTTTCAGGTACGCCGCAGAATAAAAGATACCGTTCCAGTGGCTGTAGTGCCTCGTCTCGTCCGACATAAAAGGGACATCCGTATCCTCACCTTGCTGCACTTCACACTCGAGGCTCAACATGCAGGTCGCAAATCCAGCTGCCGCTACCATACTTCACCTGTATGTCATTTATACTCATCGAGCTGACTCTATTAATGAGCTAATTTTTTGCATGTAGCCTCGGCACCGCAGCAACGCTCTGGTCAGTATCCTCCATGGCGACTCGTTATAGTTTCTTGCATGTAGCTTCTGACTCTCGCAAACTTGCAGCATGGGGATTATTTTCCTGCACCTCGCTCACCGCGAGCCCGAAATTAAGTTCTACGCATTCTATGCTGGAACATACGCAATCGTGATGAGCGCTCTTCGGCTACTTGGCTCAAGAGGTGTTTATCGCAAGGCTCTTGCGAAGAAGAATGAGACACCCCAATCAAGTACGGAGACTGCACCTGAAGCCACTGGGACGGAGGGCGCCTGGGAAGATGAGAAGCTTCAAGGAGTTTCCCAGACTGCAGACTTATTGGTTTGATCGCTTTGCAAGACCCACGTACCATGCGGGTACTCTATATACTTCAAGACTCGATATCCTATAAGATATCCTGCCAGTAGCTAGTTTTCATGCCCTGAACAACTAATTATCCTTCAATGCACCGGACCGACCAAACTTGAAACCCATATTGCAGCCAGAGAAGTGATGTCACATCTTTGTGACATTGGTGTACTTAAGTAACTGACTTTGCGTTTGCTGTCGTGGAGCGGTCTTAGTAGCGGTAACGAGAACAAAAGGAAATGTTTGCTTTATTGAAGCAGATAGCTTTTCGGGTGGAAGCCCCGCAGGGGCGACCCGGCCCCGATGACGGTCCCAACCTGTGCGAGAGAGAGCCGAGGTGAGCTGCGAGGGCGGGTGGGCATCCTCGTAGCCTCAAACTCAGCAGGTCTAGGTACCAGCCACCCGGGCCCCTCGCAGGAAGAGGGATGTAGTACTAGTATGTAGTTAAAGTTGACTACTTTAGGTACCGGTGTTAATGTAGGCTGCGAGGATCCGAGAGACAACGAGGATAAGGGAGTGGGGGGTGGGGAAAAGAAAAGCAGAAGGCAGCAGGCAGGTTTGAGCCTGCTGGAGCGTGGCGCGAGCACTGCGTGGTGCGGAGACAAGAGAGGCCACGTGCTACACTGCCGCTGCCGCAAAGTCCTAATTCTATCCCTACACTCGTACCTCGCTTCGGGGTAGAATATCAATTGGTGTAACGAAGGTATCAATTGATGACGTAATCAAAACACTTAGTAATTTTTACGTGGTGTCAACATCTCAGAACATCCCCAGCTCCGACTCGGACAAGGTCCATTTCTGACTGGAAGTCAGTCCCATTGTCACTTATCCTAATGGTTTTTTTTACTTCCCACAATATTGTCAGATCGAACAATATTGAACAAGGTGACATTCACAATCGGGAGTCAGAAGGCGTCCTCTGCATGCCTTATCTCAACCGATTGGGGATGCATGGATGGGTTGGGACCTTCCCAGAATGCCTATGCACTGACCGATGATATCCGGGCGTTCGTTTATTAGTTCATCTTAAACAGGTCTTGGGACAACGCCTAGCGGATCAGCGGAATCAAATGTTCATTGGGGATGACTCTTATCCAGCTCAAAGTGGCTACCCAAAGAAAATCTTCAATTGTTTTCTACTCCATGCTCTGAAGTTTGATTCCTTCGGATACTGACATTGACTTATTAAGACCTCTCAGTAGGTGCTCAGATTTGAGGAGGTAAATAACATTATATCATCTCAATTACAAAGTACTGATCGACAGCGTGTTTATTTGTGCGCGTATCAAGGCGTTACTGTTGGAATATTCAACCTTAGGCAATGTTTCGTTGGGAGACACTTACCGTCACTATGCCGCCCTCTCCACTGCTTCTCGTATAATAACCACTTCAATGAGTTGTGATGTTTCGTCCTTATGTTCACCTGGAGTAACGTCATCCGATTCAGGCTGACCGTCATTGTTGACCAAGGTTGTGTTGTTGCCCTTCTTCGTTGGCAACCTTCCTACGTAGGCAACGTAGATGAACCAAGCGCTACCACTTAGGCCCATAAGACCAAACACAGACTGGTACACGCCGAAATCAATTGCTTTCCATGAGCCGGTGCGGAAGACCATGCCGAATCCATTGACGGTGTTAGCTGCGCCTATGACAGCTGCAATCAGATGAACGTCAGTCGCTCCTTCGGTTTAGCACGACCGCTCACCGTAACTGCGAGTTGCATAACAGAACTAGTCAGACCGACAGTGATTAAATCATCCAATGCAGTATAATACATACTGTGTTCTCCCCGCCCTGCCTAGCTGTCCGTTACTTGGATACAAGCTTGCATGCACTTTCGAACTCCACTCGGAGATGCTGCTTCCGGCCTGCTTCGGTGCCACCAGTCGAAGAATGCACCAACAGCATCCAACAAGGAACACGACCATAAGAATGAATGTCGTTGTCCCGAGAATGTAGACAGCGGCATAGTAGGCATATTGTTTCAGTCCTGGAATGGTTGAGCCAAGATAGAGCAAAACGGCCGCAACGCTGACTCGCAGTATTTGTTTAGATTGGCACAGTCAACAAGAAATCAACTTGCCAAAAACTATAGATTATTCGAGCGCTGCAAAGCAGTAGTGGTCAGGTTTGATACAGCACACATGTCTTTCTACGACATGGGAGCTTACACGAGACAGATACCAGCGCCGACGACTCGTAATGCTTTCTTGACCGTCAGCTGCTCAGTCAACTGTTGAGGAGGCTCGGGCACTGAGTTTGACATGATAGTGTTCAATGGCACTGGTGAAGGTGAAAATTAATGCTAGGATCAGTGGCAAGTGGTATACTTATAATACACACAGGAGATGCATGCCGCGCGGCATTCGGACGTTCAAACATCTGCCCGCTGATGCTGGCTGTGAACGCTATTTTGGCCATCTGCGCTGCGGAGCCCACGATGCTACTTTTCAGGTACGCCGCAGAATAAAAGATACCGTTCCAGTGGCTGTAGTGCCTCGTCTCGTCTGACATCAAACGGACATCCGTATCTTCACCTTTGCTGCACTTCACACTCGAGCCTCAACATGCAGGTCGTAAATCCAGCTGCCACTACCATACTTCACCTGTATGTCGCTTATACTCATTGAGCTGACTCTATAAATGAGCTAATTTCTTGCATGTAGCCTCGGCACCGCAGCAACGCTCTGGTCAGTATCCTCCATGGCGACTCGTTATAGTTTTTTGCAGTTAGCTTCTGACTCTCGCACGCTTACTGCAACATGGGGATTATTTCCCTGCACCTCGCTCATCGCGAGCCCGGAATTAAGTTCTACGCATTCTACGCTGGAATATATGCAATCGTGACCAGCGCTGCTTGGCTCAAGAGGTGTTTATCGCAAGGCTCTTGCGAAGAAGAATGAGACACCCCAATCAAGTACGGAGACTGCACCTGAAACCACTGGGATGGAGGGTGCTTGGGAAGATGAGAAGCTTCGAGGATCTTTCTTGACTGCAGACTCGTTGATTTGATTGATGCGTTAAACCTTTGCGGATGCTAAGCGCATACTGTATACATTATAGTACAAGACTCGATGTTCCTACAAGATATCCATGACCTCTCAGTGGGTGCTCAGCGCTCAGACTTCACTGAGTTGTGGTCAATTTACCTGCAGTAACATCATCTGATTCAGAATGACTGACATATGGAAAGCCAGAGCATCGTGCTCGTCACGCGTCCAAAATCTGAGGTACAAGGACTCTGCACCTTGTTTGTCCTGATACTTACGCAAGTACTATATTCACTAATCAAGCTGGTGTGTAGTATTATAACGTGACTCGAGAAGGACTTGCCTGTTGAGATCTAATAGCCCGGTGACCAGCATCGGCAAGTATCCAACGGTCGCCGAATATGTCCAAGCCTTCAAGTGGGACGTCGCATCAAACAGGAAGGTAAGTACTTAGTTGTAAGTATACAGTTTAATTATGATACTGCTGCAGCCTGCGAGACACGTGTCATCGCGGGCAACATGTCCTTGAGCCTTGACTCAAATCTTCAGGACATGTTCGGTGGTTGTTACTCCGACATCCTGTGGTGGAGTCAGTCTTACTTAGCGGTTAACGTCCGTTGGCCTTCTTTCTAACTTGTACCATTGCATCGCTAGCTAGCTAGCTAGTAGTTCATTTCCGAGTCACTCACCACTCCTTCCTCTTCCATCATCAATGCTCCCGATTTCGTCGAGGAGTCGTACGCTATAACTCCCTTTGCCTGCACTTCCTGAATATAGACAGTTCAAATTTCAGTCCATGTAAAATAATGAAGCAACATTGAAGATCTACGGGGTCCACAGGTCGTGACTACCTTTTAGGGGACATGTCACGGTGGACAACAGAGCACGGTGCTCCGTCCATACTGACATTGTTGCCCAAGGAGGATTCAAAAATATAATAAATAAGAAATAAAACGGGTTACACTGTTGGCCTTCCCCGTTCGAAGCCTTCCTTTGTACGCAGCGTAGATTGACTCAGCGCCAGCACGTAGGTACAGAAGACCACACACAAACTGATACACGCTGAAATCGGGTGCTTTCCATGAGAAGACAGAACTCAATCCATTGCAGGCGTAAAGTGCGCCCGTGACACCTGGAATCGGAAGAACGTCAGCAGTCGCTCCTTCGGTTTAGCACGAACAACCCACCAAAACTGTGAGTCGCATACAGAACTAGTTAGTCTGACAGCCATTAAAGTATCCAACGCAGTATGATACATACCATGTTCTCGATGCCCTGCCTAGTTTTCCGTTACTTTGATTGAAGCTTGCTTGCAATTTCAAATCCCACTTGGAGATGCTACTTCCGACCTGCTTCGGTGCTAGTAATCGAAGAATGTACCAACAGAATTTAGCAAAGAACACGCCCATAACAATGAACGTCTTTGTCCCGAGAGTGTAGTCGACAGCATAGCAGGCATATTGCTTCAGTGCTGGAATGGTTGAGCCAAGATAGAGCCTGAAAGCGGCCGCAGCGCTGACTCGCAGTATTTGTTTAGATCGTCATAGTCAACAAGAAATTTAACAATTTACCAGCAACTGTCGATGATATCAGCGCTGTCAAGAGTAGTGGTCAGGTCTGATACAACACTTTCCTTTCCACGATATGAGAGCTTACAGGACAATTGTACCGAGAACAGGGTATAGCACTCCTTTCTCGACCATCAGCCTGAGCTGGCCAGTCAACCGTTGAGGAGGCTCGAGCAAGTTTGACATGGCACTGTTCAACGCCACGGGTAAAGGTGAAAAACGATGCTAGGATCAGGAGCAAGTGGTACATTTATACCCACAGAGGAGATACACGCCACCCGGCATTCAGACGTTTAGACATCTACAGACTACCCACTGATGCTGGATGTCAATGCTATTTTGGCCATCTGCGCTGCGAGACCCACGATGTTACTTTTCAGGTACGACGCAGAATAAGGCCCCGCTCGGCAACTGAGTCCGGTTTGTTTTTCGCTGGTCAGGTCCAATTGATGTCACGAAAGACCAGCGAAATTGATGCGTCTCGTCGGACATAAAATGGGCGTCCGTATCCTCGACGCCTCGCCTTGCTGCACTTCAAAGTTCACCCCCATGGAAAGCCTCAACATGCGACTCGTAAATCCAGTTGCCGCTGCCATACTCCACCTGTATGTCTCTTATACTCATTGTGCTGACTCTATAAATGAGCTAATTTTTCTATGTAGCCTCGGCACCGCGGTCCGCAGCAACGCTTTGGTCAGTTTCCTCCATAACAACTCATTATAGTTTCTTGCAGTTAGCTTCTTACATTGCAAACTTGCTGGGGGATTATTTTCTTGCACCTCGTTCATCGCGAGCCCGAAATCAAGTTCTATGCATTCTATGCTGGAATACATGCAATCGTGATGAGCGCTCTTCGGCTGCTTGGCTCAAGAGGTGTTTATCGCAAGGCTCTTGCGAAGAAGAATGAGACACCCCAATCAAGTACAGAGACTGCACCTGAGGCCACTGGGACGGAGGGTGCTTGGGAAGATGAGAAGCTTCAAGGAGTTTCTCAGACTGCAGACTTGTTGGTCTGATTGATGAGTGAGAGCCAAACCTTTGCAGGTACCAAGCGGGTACTCTCTTATTGCAAGACTCGATTTCCTATAAGATATCCTGCCAGTAGCTAGTTCTCATGCCTTGCACAACCAAAATGTACCGGACGGTCTGAACTTGAAACCTATATTGCAGCCAGAGAAATTAGAACCACATACCGTACATGGCTGATTAGTAGGAATTCAGATGGACCAGCTATCAAAAAGAGTACATGGATGGGCTTGTTCATTGAAATATTGAGATCAAACCATAGCAGCCATTATGAACATTGAACATCATACCAGACAAGATGGACGCAATCTAGAAAGATCGTCGAGCAAAGAAGATGGCCAACAGTCACCCAAAGGCCGAGTCACATTAAACAGCGTTCTTCCACAGCAATATGGTTTGAGACAGTACGTGACCGCCCTCAATATCATTCAAACTTAACGACGTAGGCTACGGGAAGACACAATACAATGTCTATCTGGAAAAAGAACATCGCGCCATATTCAAATAATTCTGTCCGCGAATCACAGGATCCGGATTAAATGTCTCGAAGTTTGAGAACTCGATTTCCCCTAACAAGTTGGATGATAACCACTGGAGGCGGCATAGGTGAGATAATCCGCAAGGCTGGCATACGGAATAGCGAGTGTATCGCAGAAACCAGTCCATGCGCTGATGATGCTCCAGAACTCGACGACATAGTCAACGCTTAAGAACCAAAATCATGTTGGTCGTGTTCTCTGGAAATCTCGAGATAACTCACGAGGTAGGAAAAGGCCCATCATTGTTGCTTTTGTGGGCCGTGTCTGCGCCAAAAGGTCCACCGAGCAGAGCCCATGTGCCTGTCTGTTGATATGAAAGGTTGTTAGCTTAAGATGAACACTACAACTCAGAGAACAACACACCAAGCCAGAGTAGTATGCATCAACTGCATTCTGTTGAGTCATCAATGCTGCACCACCCGTCATATTATAGAACACTGCTTCGGAAAGCTTCTCTTCTTGAATAGACGTGGGGATTTGGGGCGCATTAGAGGGATATTCATGAAGCAGCAGGACATCGGTGTTGCTCCACGCATAGCAGAAACTCGCGAGAACGCAATATTCGTTTTGGAAAAGGCCCTGGGTCACCCAGAACTGACATTGGGAAGCCATTTCAGCGCATGAACCATTGTCTGTTGGAGGTTGAGGGACACATGGAATGGTTGACGCCGCTATAGTTGCGTTACACGACATGACTGCAGGGCACATTCCAGCGACAGATGAATACTCAAGCCAGTCCTAGAAGATATGTAAGTATAGATGTCATTGTCTAAGAGTCACGAGCACACACAGCAAGATTTCCGTAAGGAATGTTTTCAGTATCACAGAAACCGGTCCAAGCAGCAATAGTCTCCCATTGAGCAATGATGTAAGAGACGCTGCAAATAATATCGTTGAGAATTCGAACCCCAGTTATATATAGGAAGACTTACTCGTCAGGGTAGGTGCCGCCGGGAGTAATGGAAATCTCGTTATAATACGCATCAACGTAGTTTTGTTGCGTCATGTACGAATTCCCATTTGACATGGCAGAGAAAACCTGTGACGATGCTAGATCAGGAAAGGCCACGAAGAATATAACTGATTCGAACTGATTCAGACAGTCGGGGTTGGGTGGCAGGCGCTTGGCTTTCAGCGAGGACTTGCGCAGGGTTTGCAGCGCCTTGCAAACATGCAGTCAGGAGGAAACAGGACGTGTAGTTGTAAAACTTGTTGAAATCAACTGTAGTCGCGTTACAGCTGTTTCGGAGCGAGAGGCAAGAGGTGGAAGTCGGTCCATCACTCTGCCTTGCAACAAGTGACGAGGGAAGGGCAGTAGAAAGGCCTATGAGACCAAGATAAAGGACAGATACTAGTGCGTTCATATGAGAACTGGGCAGAGATACCAAGAGTAAACAAAGAGTAAGGACAGACGTCAGATACGGTCAGAATCACGAAAAAAAGGCGAATCTCGTGGATACTTATAGGTAAGACCTCGGGCGAATTGTCACTACATGTTTCCGTGCTGAAGCGCGAATGCGGGTAACCCGCCTCTGACGTGGTTGCAGCGCCCAGCCATTTAGCGTCGCGATACCAACACCTGCCAGCCTGTGAAATTCAGAGATCCGGACATTCTGATTCTGCGGTGCAGCTCCTGGGGCATCGTGTGGTGTAGAGGTCGTGTGGAACGCGCGGCTCGACTCCATTCGAACGGAATTTCAAACACAATCAGAACAGATCAATATTTACGGTATTACCTGTCATGACAGAGATCTCGAGGGATGCGATCCTTCCTCTCAACACGTTTGCATGGGAAAGAATGGCAGCCATATTACGCGTTAAACACAAAAGTCCGCATGCCATCTCGCATGGTTTCATACAACAACAGGTATCACTGGAAGATGGATCGTGTTAGTACTTAGTAGCTCTCGAGAAGATGTAACAATCAACCATCACAAACCTAGATGATATTATTTGTTTGCTAAGACATACAGCAAAGTGCCACCTAGTGCCGTAGGAACGACTGTCTTCCTATTGGGTGGCGGCCTACGGGAGACTGGCTAGTGCCACGAGT
Organism: Suillus ampliporus; assembly: GCA_016584345.1. Classification (NCBI taxonomy): domain Eukaryota; kingdom Fungi; phylum Basidiomycota; class Agaricomycetes; order Boletales; family Suillaceae; genus Suillus; species Suillus ampliporus. Next base: position 143,849 of record JABCPV010000059.1, on the reverse strand, counting down.
CAGTTTAAGCGACTAGAAGGTAGCAACTTATCTGCAAGTCAAGTTCATGAGCGAGTGCGCAATGGACTTTGACAAATCAAAGTTCCACTTTGAAATGAGAGTGCGGAAATACGCACCAACTCATTTGTGTGGTAGCTATCACCTTGAGTACCGGTATATGCCGCATAATACATATGCACTCGCTATTGATTTCCTTCGTGCTAATATTCCAGTAGAATATTCGTATTGGCTCAACGGAGACAAGGAGTGGAACGTTGCCGACATTTGTCCAAATTGCAGAATCCAGACGTGAATTGGACCACGCATCCCGATTCCCGCGTTCATCTTCCTGAGCGCTCAGAGCGCTCGTCACTAGGAACGTTCGAACAGCCACGGCTGCCCGCGGGAAACAATTACTTAGTTGCTCGTCCCAAGCTCGTCCACCCACTAATCATGTCCTTCTAGAGGTCCTACTGAGCTCGGTCATATCAGATGTCACCTCTTTCCCCCTCGTTTAAATTCACCGCTCTCGACTTTCATCCCACGATGGAGTTGCAGACACATAAAACAATATTGCAGGTGGCTCTAATCCATCGCTCAGATGGGTCCCTCTGACGCGGACCAAATACAATGAACGCCAACCTCATCGAAGCGTCTCTAAAGCTTACTATGTGGGTGTTGTAGGTTAGCTACGACGTGCGTAGCTAGAGGCGATGTCGAGTGCGAAGGGGGTAGATAGACCGCTGAATAAAGGATGATAGTTTCGGTTAGCTTCAAAATGAGGACGACGAGTACGACAACGACGGATGCGAAAACGATCGTGAAACGATAAGAGTAAGTGAGCGTGGTGTAACGATGATAACGAAAGATAAGGAAACTCGAGGTTCTTCTGGACGTTCTTCTGGGGAATCTACTGTTCTTATTCTGCTCGGTAGTGAGTGTACATGAGCTACTTTATACTGCGAGATGCTAAGGGTCCTCGGATATGAACAGTCGAATGATTAGGTGAAGACGGAGGCAGAAGGGAGTGGCGTCGCGCCTGACAGGGTGAAGTGGAATGGAAAGTAAAAGAAATACGAAAAATTAGGTGCGTGGCGGTACGAGTGGGTATATTACTGATAAATTCGGAAACGGCGGACTGAGAACGAGGTGCTGATGACGAGAAAGGTGGCGCTGAAGGTCGCTAATGACGGAGGACGGCGACGAGGTTCGTGCTGGTGGCGCGACGATGATGGTAATGTAAGCGTTGATTCGGCAGTTTCCGGTGGTGAACGTTTGGTCATCCTTACAGTGTTTGTGTGGCATCTGAATAAGCAGCCCACATTTTCATCATGATGACCTCCCTCTTCAATTCGCATCCGAGTTTCATCTCCAATCATGTGGAGGCTTGCGTCCGATCCTTTGATAGCGATACTGCATTACTTACTCCTCTTCGACTCCAACTGTGTAGCTTTCATACTTAACATGCGCACGCTTTTTGTGGACAGCTGTCGCCGACATAGGGGAGGCCGAGTTTCATCAAACTCGATGAGCCTTGCACGAATCGGATCCAAACCCTAGTATCCGTAATATTCCATTTGCATCTATGAGATGTTAAGTGCCTGTGTGGGCAACGTCACCGGTCATGCCTTGCTCCAGAGGTACTTCTCCCTTCCGGCACCTTGTTGTGAGCGAACCCCAACGACAGCCCTTTGCGAGCGCTCGAGAAGATTGCGTCACAGGGTCGACACACTCCCTTCCGATACCTTGTTTTGAGCGGCCCCTGAATGGTGCCACATTCCGAGAGGCGCCCAGGAGCGCCCAGGTAGACCTGAAATCGGATCAACATTAACGTTCCGTTACTAGCTCCCCTTTCCTTTGACTTCTTCCATCGTGCTCATTTTTCTCATGTTACCTTCCCTACCCCTTCCGTGTGAATTAGCCAATGATTTGCTCGCACTACTTTTCTTCAAATACCGGGATATCCCAGTACCGTCTTACGACGGAAGCTTTTATCAGCAGTCACAATCACGAGGAGAAAGCGCGTGTTTGGCGATTTCATCGTCTGCATCCTCTCACGTCAATTTAGCACATGCTCGCATTGCCAACAAACGGCTTAGGGGGGCTTCTGTAACTCTGCATCAGATCAGCATTTCCTTTGAATAAGACACGGTCCTCTATTTGCAACAACTGGAGGATCGGTTCCTCCGGATCCCCTTGCTAATGGATGAGCCTTGTTCTTGTGTTCCTCATGGCGCATCGTAGATGATCGGTACGGATTCCGGCAAGTATCTACGCATCTTTTAGTACCATGGCAGACTATAATTGCCTTGGTCGTTGAACCTCTCTGGAATTCGCAATTGTGCTGGCATACTCGTAATATGTTTCAGCCTCACACCGCACTAGCGGGCTAGAGTGCTCAGTGCTACGCACTTGAGTGTTCCTGACATTGAATATAAAGGGACATATTGATGCATCCATTCGTCAAACACGGATCAAAGTTCCCTGGGATCTGGCTCAAGGCCGCGTTCGAGTGCATGATCTGAGGACTACTTGTTGGGATTTCAGCAAGTGAAACGAGCTGCTCGCGAGGTACAGAAGGTGCTACCATGCCATGCTCGAGCGGAAACGTTCTCAAGTTGCTTTGGTCCCCATGTATCGAAAGAACTATCCTTCAAGTCCTGGAGCGCGTATATTTATCGCTCCGTTGCCTGCCCGCGTCGGCGTATACACGAGGCTGTTCAGCAAAAGACGGGGGTAGAGGGTGAGGGGAAGCCCAGTCCACCGCTACGAGATCATGAAGCTGAGATTGATCAAAATGAGAAGGGACCTGGATGTGATGGCCTTCAAGCCAGGAGCGGCGGAGCGCAATTCAGAATGAGACCATTTGCTGTATTGAGAGTCGAAGCCAAACCAGTTCGACGCATGTGCCGAGCCGATGAGAAGAATAAGATAGACTGAAGACCTGAATCGCATATTTGGGTTGGAGAAGAAGGTGGGGGTAAAAGAGGAGGGGGTGAGCATACTTGTAGGAGCCTAGGTATCTTTTTGACAGGGAGGGGCAACACACTGGTAGGAACTTGGAGGCTGCTTACTCAGTCTTGCCATACACTACATAGTGGTGAGCGCAAGGTGAGCACTGAGGAAGATATTCATCCACCGGACAATGCCGACGTCATATTATATTCGCGGCTTCGGCCAGCCAGTACCAGCTGTGAGCAGCAGCGTCCACCTTGAAAAAGAAGGGACGACTGTCTTCCTTTTCTTTCAAGGTCTAGTTTGGGGAGACTAGGCGTCCTCCTCTCAGAAAGATATCATCAACCATTTGGCCATCGATTGCAACATTAATATTGTAAGTCTCCAACATTTTGAACGACTTGACACTTACTGTATCCTCCATCTCCAATATTCATCCATACATTTTCTTTCTTTTCATCCGCTCAAGACCTTGATCAGTAGCTGAATGCTCTGTCCTTCATTTGCTTATTGATAGTTGTAAGGCTCCTACCACCACCGATACTCCAAAATGCACGCCGCTCGCGAGGACGAATCACAACAAGGCGAAGTAAGTTGGCGGCGCTGGTTCAGAAGCCTTTGTCGCATAATACATAGCGACTATTGTATGATGGCATTCTCAATGTCATGGACCCTAGAAACAAAACCAAATGCTCTTGCGGCCAGGATATTCGATACCGAACCATTGCTCGGCCGCGTGAACAGGTGTCTCTTGCACTACGAATGTATCCAACCCCAGCCCTCGGGTCGTTCTTCAAACTGAACTTTGAACAACGTGGCGTTCACAATCGGGAGTCTGAGGACGTCTTCTGCATGCCTGTGGGGGTCAAAAGCATGTTCCTACCTCAACCGACTGGGGATGCATGGATGGGTTGGGTGTGCACATCCGTCTTTCTCATGATCATGGGGAACTTCTTATCCATGACATCTTACAGTTCTATTAAGACCCAACTTCTAAGGTCGGGAGTAGTGAGCGTCATTTTCACGGCCCCAAAATGCGTATGCACTGACCGATGATCATCGAGCTTTCGGAGTAGCTGCCTCAAATGGATCTTGGGACAATGCGTGGCGAACCTGCGGAACCAACTTTTATTTGGGATGATTCGTGTCCAGCTAAAAGTTTACGTGTCCTTCGGATGCTAATACTGACCTATCAAGGCCTTTCAGTTGGTGCTCAGTTCTGAGCGCTCAGATGCGATGAGGTAAATAATATTGTATCATCTCGATTACAAAGGAGTACTGATCGACGACCGTGTTGATTTATGCACCTATCAAGGCATTCCTGTTGGAATAATCAACTTTACGCATCGATTCGTTGGGAGACACTAACTTACCACAATGCTGCCCTGTCCACTGCTTCCCATATAACAACCACTTCAATGAGTTGTGGTGTCGTTGTCCTTATATTCACCTAAAGTAACCTCGTCCGATTCAGGCTGACTGTCATTGTTGCCCAAGGTTATGTTGTTGCCCTTCTTCGTTGGGAACCTTCCTACGTAGGCAACCCGGATTAACCAGGCGGCATAAAAGAGGATCACAAGACCGAAAACAAACTGGAACACCTCGAAATCAGGTGCTTTCCATGGGCCGCTGCGGAAGGTCATGCTCAATCCATTGACGGCGTTAACTGTGCCCATGGCAGCTGCAATCGGAAGAACGTTAGTCGCTCATTCGGTCTAGCATGAACACTCACCGAAACTGTGAGTCGCATACAAAACTAGTTAGAATGACAGCCATTAAATCGATGCAGTACAATACATACAATGTTCTCCCCACCCTGCCCATTTTTCCGTTACTTGGCTTCAAGGCTGCTTGCATCTTCAAACCCCACTCGGAGATGCTGTTTCCGGCCTGCTTCGGTGCCACCAGTCGAAGAATGCACCAATAGCATCCAAAAATGAACACGACTACGAAAGAGAGCGTCCTTGCCCAGAGGGTGTAGGAAGCGACATAGCCGGCATATAGCTTCAGTGCTGGAATAGTTGTAGCAAGATGGATGAAAACGATCGCAATGCTGACTCGCAAATGTCTAGATCATCATAGTCAACAAGGAATTAACAATTTACCAGAAACTATTGATCATATAAGCGCTGCCAAGCGGTAGTGGTCAGGTTTGATACAACACACATTCCTTTCTACATCGTGAAAGCTTACATGAGACAGATACCAGCGCCGATGACTCGCAATACTTTCTTGGCTTTCAGCTGTTCAGTCAACTGTTGAGGAGGCTCGGGCGAGTTTGACATGATAGTGTTCAACGGCACTGGTGAAGGTGAAAAATAATGCTAGGATCAGTGGCAAATGGTATACTTATAACCCATACAGGAGATACATGCCGCCCGGCATTCAAACATGGATAACACCCGCTGATGCTGGGTATTAATGCTATTTTGGCCATCTACACCGCGCAACCCGAGATGTTACTTTTCAGGTACGACACAGAATCAAAGATACCGATCCCATGGCTGTACATGTAGTGCCTTGTCTCGTGTGACATAAAACGAGCATCCGTATCCTCCCCTTGCTGCACTTCACCCTCATGGCAAATCTCAAGATGCAAGTTGTAAATCCAGTTGCCGCTACCATATTTCACCTGTATGTCGCTTTCTATACTCATTGAGCTGACTCTAAATGAAACTTTTACATGTAGCCTCGGCACTGCAGCAACGCTTTGGTCAGTATCCTCCATGGCGACTCATTATAGTTTCTTGCATGTAGCTTCTGACTCTCGCAAACTTGCAGCATGGGGATTATTTTCCTGCACCTCGCTCATCGCGAGCCCGAAATCAAGTTCTACGCATTCTATGCTGGAATATATGCAATCGTGACCAGCGTTCTTCGGCTGCTTGGCTCAAGAGGTGTTTATCGCAAGGCTCTTGCGAAGAAGAATGAGACACCCCAATCAAGTACGGAGACTGTACCTGAAACCACTGGGACGGAGGGTGCTTGGGAAGATGAGAAGCTTCAAGGAGTTTCCCAGACTGCAGATTTGTTGGTCTGATTGATGAGTCAAACCTTAGCAGGACCCAGGTACCAGGAGGTTACTCTATATACTTCAATATTTGATATCCTACAAGATATCCTGCCAGTAGCTAGTTCTGTACACCCTCTAGCTTGTTGCCGGAAGGCACGTTGCCAGGGGCTCTATCTGAAGTGAAAGTGATGGGCCGCCGATATGTCAGTATGCATCGTAACTGCTCGAATGACACCATATTCCGTGTGTAATAAAGCCAGTGATTTAAATGAGCCTGGAATCCAACAGTTTAATCTTTATCAAGTCCATGCAGATCGAAGTCCGAGCCGGAGACGTCAGAATGAGAAATTGCGAGCGCAACCGCACGACGTTTGACGTCGGCCATCATATAGTATGTTATAAACTGTCAATTCCTATGCTACGAAATTTTCTTTCCATCTCTATGCTGACTACGTATAAAGTTACCAAGTCCCCCGTTCGAAACATCTCAGTTCTTATCGAAGACTGAGATGTAAGCCATATGTTCCCTGTTGTTCTATATAACGAGCTAACATACCCCATAGAATATATTTGTCTTAACAGGTAGTCTAGCCGTACAGTGCGAGTTCTCTATGTTTTCATGTGTGATCCGTCGTGTGATCCGATTCGTATGACGCATGCATATATGCGTTGTAATACTTGGTCGGTTTCAAAATTCCTAATCAGGTAATGTCATGTGCTGTAACATTTGGTGATGGGGCTGGCCAGGCCTCGAGGGTGAAGACCATGCTGTTACAAGAAGTGGGGGTGCGCGATAAGTGTATATAAACCCCTGCATACCTCGCATCATCCAAGTGTTTGCGCATCGTATTGATTGTTTCAGTATACAACCATACCTCCCTTTGCATCGATAGACATCTGCTAATTACTGAGCTTCAATGGCGAACCCAAACAGGGAAATTGGCCACAAAGTACAGGAAACTATAGGAAGACGAGCGATCAAACGGCTTGGTCTTGCAGGATACTTAGCGCTGGGAGAAATTTCAATTAGCAACGTGAAAGGATACCGGCACCACGGGCATGCGGCCCAAGAATGAACTGACGTTGCGCTCAGTGAGGACAAAGCGAGGCTTCTTCAGCGCTCCCAGAGATTCATTCTGTGATTATCGCAGTAGAGCTCCAAGCAACGAGGTAGGGCTCAAGTACATTAGTGGGCAGAGGTGAAGACCATAATGTTCCAAGAGGTTGGCGCGCGATAAGCCTGCAGGCGTATATAAACGTACCTCGCATCATCCAAGCGTCTGCACAACGCATTGACTGTCCTGTCTCAATATACAACCGTACCTCCTCTTGCATCGATCGACATCTGTTACTGAGCTACAATGGCAGACCCAAACAGAGAAATCAGGATTGCGTAACATACCTTCCATGTCTTCAGGTTAACGCATTAACAATCCTTTTAGCGTCATGGGTGCAACCGGCAGTGGTAAATCCACCGTACGTATAGTCTCTTTGCCCCGAACCATGTGTTGAGTTATTCTTGCCCGGACACAGTTTATCAACAAGACTAGCGAGTCGGACCTTCCTGTTGCATCAGGAAAAAACCTAAAAGCGGTAGTCCCGGCCAAAAATATCAAGCACTCCATAGCCGAAATATTGACATGTAGGCACTCGCTTACAACTGTCGCGCTATGTACCTCACAGATCATGGGTACTCAACATTAATTGATATGGGTGTAGCGCAGTCTTGCATTAGTGAGAGGTATTCAATGATGCTATTTAGGAATATCATCTGGAGCTGCAGGACAAGGCCAGTGGTGGGGACAAGAGGAGAGAGACAGGGCGGAGGGTGAGGGTGAGGAGGAATGAATTATTTATTGATTTAATGCACATGTTTCTGTGATGTTGTCTGTTGCACGAGTCTGCACGCATCATTTAAAGTTGCATTTATATCACATGCAGGGGCAGAACGAAGTTGATGACTGGTGAATCTTGTAGAAGCCAATAGCTCTACATGGTACTACATAAGTGCGTGCTACATCCAATATTTTCGCCACTCTCATTGTACATGTCACGGGTGCTACGTTGCATCACAGACTGGGGGGATGGTGACAGAGCTACAGATGGTATGTTGGCTACAGAGCCCTATATACTCATCCGGATTTTTCCTGATGTGGTCGCGGTCTCGAGAGCTGCACCAGCGAGATGCGAACTTCACGGCCATTTGTCCTCAACGGACGTATCGTGACCTTGATCGATACACCGGGGTTTGATGATACGACCCGCAGTGATACCGACATTTTGTCCATGATTGCCACATATCTTTCCAAGATGTACGTGCTCAGGCTCCCTGTGCAACAGATTACACCAGGCTAAGAGTTTCTCCAGCTATGAGCATGGCGCCAGGCTCGCAGGCGTCATCTACATGCACCGCATTTCCGACTTCAGGATGGGCGGCACGTCCGAGCACAACTTCAAGATCTTCCGCGACTTCTGCGGAGAGGGTTCGCTTAATAACGTTCTCATCGTAACCAACATGTGGTCCGAGGTGAAACGCGAGATCGGCGAGGCCAGAGAGTCCGAGCTTGCGAGCAAAGACAAATTCTTTGAGCCCGTGCTCGAGAAGGGTGCTCGGCTGCTCCGTCATGATGGGAGCCTCGAGTCCACACATACCATCCTCCGCTATCTCATCAACAGCCACCCGGCTACGCTCCGCATTCAGCGGGAAATCGTCAACGAGCATAAGCCCATCAAGAAAACCGCTACAGGCTCTGATCTCAGGCGTGCCCTCGACGAGCAAGCGACGAGCCACAAAGAGGAGATCCGTAGTCTCCGAGCGGAGGTGAAAGCCGCCTTGCGCGCTAAGGACGAGGAGACAAGAGCCGAACTTCAAGAGGAGCTTGAGAAAAGGCAGCAGGAATGTATGCGGATCGAGCAAAGCTCCCAGCGTATGGCAGCTGAGTTCGCTGCCGAACGTGCGCGCCTTGAGGCTCGAATCCTGCAGATGGAAGACGTCCACCAGAAGCGAGTCCAGACGCTGGAGGGAGGCGAGGTAGCCGGTGTCGAACATCCGGAATCCCTGTACACTCGAAAGCAGAGAAAGGCTGCCAAGCAGGCAGAAGATGAGCGACGAGCTCGCAAGTTGGAAGAAGAACACAAGGCACGACCACTGGTGGAAGAGAGTCACCAGAAGCATCTCCAAAGTCTCTTGAAGACACGCACCACGAAAGAGATCGCCGACGTTGCTCATGCAGAAGAAGACCGACGGGAGCGAGAGAGGCTAGCAGCATTAGAGACTGAGCAACAGCGACAGAACTCCGCCATGGAAGCGGCGGAAAGGGAGCGTGTTAAAGACGAGCTCCTACATGCTCGGCGAGAGATAGAGAAAGTCGAAGAAGCCAATTCACGTCTCGCGGGGCAACGAAGGTTGGCGAAGCAGCGCGAGGAAGAACCACCGAAGACATGGGGGAAAGAAGTCGCACGAGCACGCAGAGAAATGGAGGAAGCGCAGGAAAGGGTGGAACGTGAAGCTGCTGCTGCTCAGGAGGCGCAGGACGTAGAGCGCGCAAGACTCCTTGAAGAACAGAAGAAACAAGAAGAGGAGGATCGAAGGAAAATGGAGGAAGAACAAGCGCGTCAGAAAGAACAAGCGGAAAAGAGCAAGAGCCAGCAGCTCGAAGACTTCCTGACGAAGGCGCGAGAGCGGGCAATTCTAACAGAACAAGCGCGTCTGGCAGAAGCAGCGGAAAGGAAGAAGAACCAGCAGCAATTGCTAATCATAGCGCGAGAGCAGGAAAATCTAGCAGAACAAGCGCGTCAGAAAGCAGCAGCGGAATCAGCGGAAAGAGAGAAGAGCCAGCAGCTCGAGGAATTCCTAACGAAGGCGCGAGAGCGGGCAACTCTAGCAGAACAGGCCCGTCAGAAAGAAGTAGCGGAAAGGAAGAGGAGCCAACAGCAATCCCAAACGAAGGCGCGAGCCCAGGGCGGGCTTAGGCAACGAAGATAGACTACGAACGAAGATCGTCTGACGTTGAGGAGCAAGCCTCGCTCGAACGTGTCTTGCCCCAGCCAGGTGTTCTACTGCCGACGACCGTGACTTGGTGAGGAATGACGAAGACTAGGTGGATCTCGATCACGTAGCCCTGGGCTCTGCGATTAACCAGGTGCTGGTCCATTATCCTATTGAACTGATATGCATCATGATTCATGTACGACAAAACTAGTTCGTTTCCTTAGCTTCTGTATATATTTGGCGCACACACTAGATTGTCTTGGAATGTTTAGTATCTGACCACCGTGACGATGATGATCAGGTCCAGGTGTCGAGCTGTAGATGACAAGTACACATCGGGTGTTGCCGTCATGTTGTTCAGGGTCCTACCAGCGGGATCGATGTCGACTCGTAATCAGTTGGTGTAACCTGCTTTCAGACTACCTTGGGACTTTCAAGTGAGTCAGGGCTTTGACCGCGATTCGCCGCTAAGTATAAGAAATTAACGATCAAACGGCTTGATCTTGCAGGATACTTAGCATTGGGAGAAGCTTCAATTAGCAACGTGAAAGAACAGCCACCTGAGACGCAACTCAAGAATGGACTGAGATTGCGCTCAGCGAGGACGAAGCGAGGCTGCTTCAGCGTGATCCCAGAGATTTATTCTGTGATGATCGAAGCAGAGCCGCAAGCAACGAGGTGGGGATCAGGCACATTAGGGGCTGGCCAGGCCTCGAGGGTGAAGACCATGCTGTTGCAAGAAGTGGGGGTGCGCGATAAGTGTATATAAACCCCTGCATACCTCACATCATGCAAGTGTTTGCGCATCGTATTGACCGTCTCAGTATACAACCGTACCTCCCTTTTGCATCGATAGACATCTGCTAATTACTGAGCTTCAATGGCGAACCCAAACAGGGAAATTAGGATTGCGTACGTACCTTCCATGTCTTCATGTTAACGCTTTATCGAAGACTGAGATAATATATTTGTCTTAACAGCTCTCTCCGCGTTCCCGCTCGCCTCAGATCACTAGATAAACATGCGTTAGAATAAAGCTGGAGACAACAACATATGATTTTGCGATTTCTGTAGAAGGGATGCACCTTGGTGTACCTAACTGTTGCAAGTGTACCAATCACGAAGGTGTCATTTGCTGACGCAATCAAAACACTTAGTAATTTCTACGTCACGTGTGCGTCTCCCCAGCTCCGACTGGGATTCAGTCCCATTGTCACTGATCCTAATATTAGTTTTTGACTTCCGTCGAACAGTTCAACAAGGTAGCGACCGTAGCGTTCACAATCGGGAGTCAGAAGGTGTCTTCTGCATGCCTTATTTCGACCGATTGGGGACACATGGATGGGTTGGGATTCATTTTCACCTCCCCAGAATGCCTATGCACTGACCGATGATATCCGGGCGTTAGTTTAGGAGTTCATCTTAAACGGGTCTTGGGGACAAGGTCTGCGGAATCAAACGTCCATTGGGGATGACTCTTGTCTAACTCAAAGTTGCTACCCAAAGAAAATCTTCTCCGAGTTTTTTCTACTTCATGCTCTGAAGTTTGCGTCCATCGGATACTAATACTGATCTATCAAGACCTCTTGGCGGGTGCTCAGATTAGAGGAGGTAAATAACATTGTATCATCTCAATTACAAAGAAGTACTGATCGACGGCGTGTTGGTTTGTACACATATCAAAGCATTGCTATTGGAATATTCAACATTAAGCAACGATTCGTTTGGAGACACTGACCTGCCACTATGCCGCTCTTTCCACTGCTTTTCGTATAATCACAACTTCACTGAGTTGTTGTGCTGTCGTCCTTATCTTCACCTGGAGTAACCTCATCCAATTCAGGCTGACTGACATTGTTGATCTTCTTGGGTGACAACCTCCCTACGTAGGCAACGTAGATTGACCCAGCGCCGAGACTGAGGAGCGCAAGACCAGTCACAAACTGGTACACGTCGAAATCAGGTGCTTTCCACCAGCGGAAGACAGAAAACAATCCATTGCAAGTGTTAAGTGCGCCCACAACAGCTGGAACCAGAAGAAGAACGTCAGCAGTTGCTCCTTCGGTGTAGCATGAATAATTCACCAAAACTGTAAGTCGCATACAAAACTAGTTAGTCCGATAGCCATTGGATTATCCAATGCAGTACACACCATATTCTTCTCGCCCTTCCTAGTTTTTCATTGCTTGTATTTGCTTGCACTTTTGAATTCCACTCCAAGATGCTGCTTCCGGCCCGCTCCGGTGCCACCAGTCGAAGAATGCACCAATAGCATCCAACAAGGAACACGACTACGAGAAAGACCGTCCTTGCCCCGAGGGTGTAGGAAGCGACATAGCCGGCATATAACTTCAGTGCTGGAATAGTTGCGCTAAGATGGATGAAAACGACCGTAATACTGACTCGCAATGTCTAGATCATCATAGTCAGTTAACAAGAAATTAACAATTTACCAGAAACTATCGATGAGACCAGCGCTGTTAAGAGTAGTGGTCAGGTTCGATACAACACCTTCCCTTTCTACGATCTGAGAGCTTACAGGATGAAGATACCAGCGCCGATGGCTTGAAATGCTTTCTTGACCGTCAGCCGCTCAGTCAACTTTTGAGGAGGCTCGGGCAAGTTTGACATGATATTGTTCAACAGTACTGGTGAAGGTGAAAGAACGATGCTAGTATCAGTGCCAAGTGATATACTTATAACCAACACAGGAGATACATGCCGCCCGGCCTTTCAACGTTCAGACAACGCCCGCTGATGCTGGCTATGAGTGCTATTTTTGCCATCCACGCCGCGGAACCCGTGATGTCGCTTTCCAGGTACGACACAGAATTAAAGATACCGATCCAGGAGCTGTAGTGCCTTGTCTCGTTCGACATAAAACGAACATCCGCATCCTCACCTTGCTGCGCTTTACGCTCAAGCCTCAAGATGCAGGTCGTAAATCCAGTTACTGCCACCATACTTCACCTGTATGTTGCTTATACTCATTGAGCTCATTCTATAAATGAGCTAATTTTTTCATGTAGCTTCAATAACGCAGGAACGCTTTGGTCAGTATCCTCCATAGCGACTCGTTATAGTTTCTTGCAGGTAGCTTCTGACTATCGCAAACTTGCTGCAGCATGGGGATTATGTCCCTGCACCGGCCCGAAATTAAGTTCTACTCATTCTATGCTTCAATATTCTTAATCGTGATGAGCGCTCTTCGGCTGCTTGACTCGAGAAGTGTTTATCGCAAGGCTCTTGCGAAGAAGAATGAGACACCCCAATCGAGTACTGAAACCACTGGGACGGAGGGCGCTTTGGAAAATGAGAAGCTTCAAGGAGTTTCCAAGACTGCAGACTTGCTGGTCTGATTATGAGTCAGATCTTTGACCCAGGTACCAAGCAGGTACTCTATATACTGCAAGACTCAATATCCTACAAGATATCCCGCCATGGTAGCTATTTCTCATGCCTTGCACAATTAATTATCTACTGGACCCGGAGCACTGAACTTCCAACCCATGTTGTAGCAAGAGAAGTTAGAACCACATACATAACTGATTGGTAGGAATTCAGATGGATCCACCAGCTATTAAAGAGAGCAGGGCGAGATGATGATAATTACCATTGCACGGATGATTATGAACATTGAACATCATACCAGACAGAGTAGGCTGACATGGACGCAATCTAGAAATATTGTCGAGCAAAGATGACCAGCAATTACCCAAAGGTCGAGTCGCATTAAACAGCGCTCTTGTACAGTAACATGGTTTGAGACAGTACGTGATCGTCCGCATTCCAACTTAACGACGTAGTCCATGTGAAGACACAACACAATGTCCATCTAGAAAAAGAAGAAAGCGAAATATTCAAAATAAATAGTTCTGTCCGCGAATCACGGGATCCGGATTAAATGCCTCGAAGGTCGAGAAACTCGATTTCCCCTAACAAGTTGGATGATAACCACTGGAAGCGGCATAGGTGAGATAATCCGCAAGGTTGTCATACGGAATGGCGAGCGTATCGCAGAAACCAGTCCATGCGCTGATGATGCCCCAGAACTCGATGACATAGTCAGCGCTCAAGAACCAAAACGATGTCAGAGCTGTGGTCTCTGGAAATCTCGAGATAACTCACGAGGTAGGATAAGGCCCATTAATGTTGCTTTTCTCGGCTGTCTCTGCGCCAAAAGGTCCACCGTAAAAAGTCCATATGCCTGTCTATTGACATGAAAGGTTGTCAGCTTGAAGTGAATGCTCCAGCTCAGAGAACAGCACACCAAGCCAGAGTAGTATGCATCAATTGCATTCTGTTGAGTCATCAATGATGCACCACCCGTCATATTATAGAACACTGCTTCGGAAAGCTTCTCTTCTTGAATAGACGTGGGGATTTGGGGCACATAAGAGGGATATTCATGTAGCAGCAGGACATCGGTGTTGCTCCACGCATAGCAGAAACTCGCGAGAACGCAATATTCGTTTTGGAAAAGGCCCTGGGTCACCCAAAACTGACATTGAGAAGCCATTTCAGCGCATGAACCATTGTCTGTTAGAGGTTGAGGGACACATGGGATGGCTGCCGCCGCTATAGTTGCGTCGCACGACATGACTGCGGGGCACACTCCAGGGACAGATGAATACTCAAGCCAGTCCTAGAAGATATGTAAGTAGGGATGTCCTGGTCCAAGAGTAACCCGTACACACAGCAAGATTTCCGTAAGGAATGTTTTCAGTATCGCAGAAACCAGTCCAAGCAGCGATAGTCTCCCATTGAGCAATGATGTAAGAGACGCTGCAAATAATATCGTTGAGAATTCGAACACCAGTTATATATAGGAAGACTGACTCGTCAGGGTAGGTGCCGCCAGGAGTAATGGAAATCTCGTTATAATACGCATCAATGTAGTTTTGTTGCGTCATGTACGAATTCCCGTCTGACATGGCAGAGAAAACCTGTGATATACTAGATCAGGAAAGGCCACGAAGAATATAACTGATTCGAACTGATTCAGACAGTCGGGGTTGGGTGGCAGGCGCTTGGCTTTCCGCAAGGACTTCTGCAGGGTTTGTAGGTTCCAAACATGCAGTTAGGAGGAAACAGGACGTGTAGTTGTAAAAGTTGTTGAGATCAACCGTGGTCGCGTTACAGCTATTTCGGAGCGAGAGACAAGAGATGGAAGTCGGTCCATCACTCTGCCTTGCAACAAGTGAGGATGGAAGGGCAGTAGAAAGGCCTACGAGACCAAGATAAAGGACAGATACTAGGGCGTTCATATGAGAACTGGGCAGAGACACCAAGAGTAAACAGAGTAAAGACAGACGTCAGATATGGTCAGAATCACTGAAAACGAGCGAACCTCAAGGATACTTATAGGTAAGTAAGACATCGGACGAATTGTCCCTACATGTTTCCGTGCCTGAAGCGGACTGTCTATCCCGCACTCGCAAAGTCATCATGAGTGAATGCGGGAGTCGCTGGATAGTTGCTGGACAGTAGAGATTCCACCACGACGGTGATGTAGTCCGCCTTGGCTGCAGCGCCCCAGCCATTTAGCGTCACGATTTGGTCGCGATACCAACACCTGGCAGCCTGTGAAATTCAGTGATTTGGACATTCTGTGATGTAGCTCTTGGTGCATGGTCCGGTCGAGAGGTCATGTGGAACCCGCGGCTCGACTCCATTCGAGCGGACTCAGTCGGATGCAAGCACAATCAGAACAGGTCCATATTACCTATCATGACAAAGCTCTCGAGGGATGCCATTTCCGCATGCCATCTCACGGGGAGTTTTATGGTTTCATTCGGCTGTTGGCTGTAGGTATCACTGCCACTGACAGAATCCAGATGCATTCGCATTAGCTCTCGAGAATATGTAACAATCAACAAACCTGAACATGGCATTATTTATTTGCCAGGACATACAGCGAAGTGTCGAAGGAACGACTGTCTTCCCATTGGGTTTGCCTCCGGGAGACTAACAGTCAACTAGCTAGTGCGTGGCACGAGCTGGCCGCGACCGATGAACAATTTTACATAATTGACTACGCAGTTTGAGCAAAAGTTTATAAGGTCTGCATTGCATTCATGCCATCATGGAGCGAGTGCGCGATGGACTTTAAATTAGCAAATCAAAGCTCTTTGAAATCAGAATCTCACACCGCGGAAATAAGCACTATTTTGTGTGGCTCACCAGCTATCACTGGAGTGAGGGTATAGTAGTACCTACGCACTTACTATTGATTTCGTTCCTGCTAATACTCCAGTAGAACATTCGCAGTCATCCTATTGGGCCTTGGCTCAACGGATACAAGGAATGGAACGTCGTCCAAATTCCAGACGTAAAATTTATGGACCACGCTAGGACCACGCATCCTCGGACTCCCGTGGGAAAAACTACTTTGTTGCTCATGTCCTTCTGGTCCTACTCGGCCGCATCAGACGTCACCTCTTTTTTCCTCGTTCACCGCTCTCCAAGCTTCGTCCCCATGGAGTTTTCCCATCATATCGGTTGCAGCTGCAGCTCTAATCCATTACTCATGTCCTTGCCAGTGAGGGGTGCTAACTTCTCTCTCTGATGCGGACCACATCCGATGAACGCCAACCTCATCGAAGCACCTCTGGAGCTTGTTATGTGGGTGCTTTTGAACGATTTCGCGCTATCTGAATACGCAGCCCGCAGTCTGAATCTAGCTTCATCACCATGGCATTTCCATCATGATGGCCTAGTTCCTCTTTGACTCACATCCGAATTTCATCTCCCAATCATGTGGAAACTTGCATCCGATTCTTGGATATCAAACCCGCATTACTTACTCTTAAGGTTAGCTCTTCGACCGCAACTGGGTATGTTCCATACTTAAGATGTGCACAGTTTTTGTGGATAGCTGTCGCCGATATAGACGAGGCCGAGTTCCATCAAACGCGATAAGCCTTACACGGATCGGGTCCAAACCCTAGTATCCGCATGATTTCATGAGCATTCATGAGATGTTAAGTGCTTGTATGGGTAACGTCACCGGTCATGCCTTGCCCCGGACGCACTTCTCCCTTTCGGCACCTTCTTGTGAGCGGACCCCCAAGATAGCCCTTTGCGAGCGCTCGAGAAGATTGCGTCACACGGTCGACCCACTCCCTTCCGGTACCTTGTTATTTGGACGCTCAAAGTCCCGACAAAGGCCAAGTTTTTGAAAAAGTCGTACTGCAGTTTCTAATGCAACACTGTACATAAGTTTCCGATGTATGAAACATACAAGGGATTGGAGATAGAGTGCTGATTAGCATAGAATTCCGGTGATCAAGATAAACGGGCCAATTGGAAACAGGTGTGGACAGTGTTAAAAATATTGTAAATATGTCATGCGAGAAAGTAACCTCTCGCTCAGGCGACCCAGACCACGATGCTTTCTGAGCTGTGGGAAACAACTATTATGTTGCTCATGTCCTTCTGGTCCTACTCGGTCGCATCAGACGTCACCTCTTTTTTCCTCGTTCACCGCTCTCCAAGCTTCGTCCCCATGGAGTTTTCCCATTATATCGGTTGCAGCTGCAGCTCTAATCCATTACTCATGTCCTTGCCAGTGAGGGGTGCTAACTTCTCTCTCTGATGCGGACCACATCCGATGAACGCCAACCTCATCGAAGCACCTCTAGAGCTTGCTATGTGGGTGCTTTTGAACGATTTTGCGCTATCTAAATAAGCAGCCCGCAGTCTGAAACTAGCTTCATCATCATGGCATTTCCATCATGATGGCCTCGTTCCTCTTTGACTCACATGCGAATTTCATCTCCCAATTGGCAATCATGTCATGCTTATTAGCTTATGTGGATATCGAGGTGATCGTAGTACCTTCCAGTTTTCTCTAGATCTTAGTCACAGAACTTTTTTTTCCAGGATCAAAATCAAGAGAAGAATTCCTGTGATCAAGATAAACGGGCCAATTGGAAGCAGGTGTGGATTCAGTGTTAAAAATGTCATGCGAGGAAGTAACCTCTCGCTCAGGCGACCCAGACCACGATGCTTTCCGAGCTGGACGTCTTGCAACACTGCTTGAATCAGGCACTCAATTCCATTCGCGTTGAGCTTGTCAATGCGGAACTTCCGCCCCTTACCAATTATTCCGCCCAGGCGCACCCTCTTGATAATCCGGACTTTTTCACACCTCCACGCATTTACGACGCTCGACGTTTGGCAATTGGTGGGTTCAGCTTTATGAAGATGTGCATTGGAAGTTGCTGAACGTAGTGCAGCTTGTATCGTTAGTTGTCCGTTGTCGAAGTGGTGGGCACTGGGTGATCTGACTTGCCCACAGGGACAATTGAAAGCCCTTCTTCAAGTTCCTTATGAGAAAGTTGTGGAACAGTCCACCGCCGTGTACGACACTGCATGCTTGGACATCTTCGTGCAATCTGGAATTGTTGATGTTCTTGCGGACAAATCTTGCATAGAGAGCGGACTGCATATTTTCGAGCTTCACCAGAAGCTCGATTTAAGTGCTATTCGTTTGGCTACCGTTTTGCGCTATCTCGCCTCACAAGGATGGGTTCATGAGAAGTCGCAGGATGTATTTGCCCTGAACCGTTCGGCTCTTGAACTATTGCCGGGGCGTAATGGTAGGATATGGTCATTGTGAGTAATTTGCGATGTGCGAAGAATTCAGGTCATAATTTGAATTTGCTTTCAAAGAACCCCTGGTAAACCGAAAGTAGCAGCCTCTCTGCTTCAGTTCATGACGGACCCATATTGGAAATACTCAACCTCTCCAGCAGAAACCGCCTTTCAACTGTCTCACAGCACGCAAGATACCTTATTTGCTTGGTTAAAGGCACGACCAAAGCAGCTTGCCCAGTGGGCCTCATCCGTCCGAGTACGTCATTTCCTTTGTGGACTCTTGCTAGCAGCTATACAATTGATCAGTCATTTGGGGACGTGGATGAAACATCTTTGATCAATAATTTCCCGTGGCAACAGCTGAACACGAAGCTCATTATTGATTGCGGAGGTGGACAAGGTTGTCTCACCATTGCAGTCGCAAGAATGCGAGTTTCTGAGTTCCCTTCCAGCGAGTTCTAACTTACCTGTCTGGCAGCCTCCCCACGTGCAAATTTGTAATCCAAGACTTGCCTGAAGTGATTCCTATTGCGCGCGCAAACGTCAAGCATACGTTTCCGGAAGCTTATGAATCTGGACGAATCACGTTTGAAGCACACGACTTCTTCATTCCCCAGACTTATACCGCGCAAGATGCAGTATATATATTCCGTTATGTATTGTATGTGAGGATTTTTCTGAGTTCCAGAACACTCAACGAATACTTTCCAGTCATGATTGGCCAGAGGAAGACTGCGTAAGCCAGACGAGTCGCTCGTTCATTTTCAGCGTGATCGATGCCTTTTACCTAGGTCAAAATTTTGAAGAATGTTCGAGCAGTGGCTGGATTGCAGGTAGGTCTGATCGCATTGCCTTTAGCTTCATAAACGTCCATCATTTGTAGTCCAAAATCTTAATCATCGACAACGTTGTCGTACCTGCCACCGTGGGCGTTCAAGTTGTGCCTAACACCGAAAAATTGCACTTATGTAATTTTTATGCCGACGGACTCGATGCTCCAACGAAGCCTCCCCCATTCATACCCGCCAATTATGGAGTAGCCTCAAAGATGTCTCTTGCTCTCGGAATTCATATGATGGGTGTGTTCAACGCCCATGAAAGACCTCTGGTAAGAACGTCCCTGGAAATATACTGGTGGTTCACCCTCATATTCCATATTACAGTCTGAATGGAAAACCATTGTGAGCCAAGCTGGACTCGATATCGCTCAGGTTCACTCCGTGCGAGCCAACGTTTCTGTTATCGAATGTGTCAGGAGGGCGTAAAGGTAGACTGTCAAACATTCGTAGTGACTACTCCTTTGTAGACAGTCGTAGTACTCATATAACTTAGGCTGTACCACAACGTGCCACTAGTGCCATGAACTGGCCGCGATGAACGATTCTACTCAAGTTAATTGGCTGACTACGCAGTTTGAGCAAAATTTTATGTAAGCGACTTGAAGGTCAAGTTCATTATCCATGGAGTGCGCGATGGACTTTTAGCTCCACTAGTACTTTGAAATCAGAGTCTCGCTCACCGTGCACCAGCTATCACTGGCATGTAGTACGTACGCGCTTGCTATTGATTTTGTTCCTGCTAATACTCCAGTAGAACATCGAAAGTCATCATATTGGCTCAAC
Organism: Suillus ampliporus; assembly: GCA_016584345.1. NCBI lineage: Eukaryota > Fungi > Basidiomycota > Agaricomycetes > Boletales > Suillaceae > Suillus > Suillus ampliporus. The sequence continues at coordinate 123,688 of JABCPV010000059.1, read as the reverse complement.
GGATACAAGGAGTAGAACGTCGTCCAAATTCCAGACATAAAATTTATGGACCACGCTAGGACCACACATCCTAGGACTCCCGCGAGAAACAAATACTTTGTTGCTCATGTCCTTCTGGTCCTACTCGGCCGCATCAGACGTCACCTCTTTCTTCCTCGTTCACCGCTCTCCAAGTTTCATCCCCATGGAGTTTCCCCATCATATCGATTGCAGCTGCAGCTCTAACCCATTACTCAGGTCCTTGCCAGTGCTAGTGAGGGGCGCTAACTTCTCCCTCTGATGCGGACCACATCCGATGAACGCCAACCTCATCGAAGCACCTCTAGAGCTTGCTATGTGGGTGCTTTTGGACGCTTTCGTGCTATCTGAATAAGCAGCCCGCAGTCTGAATCTAGCTTCATTACCATAGCATTTCCATCATGATGGCCTCCTTCCTCTTCGACCCGCATCCGAATTTCATCTCCCAATCATGTGGAGGCTTGCGTCCGATCCTTTGATAGCGAACCTGCATTACTTACTCCCAAGGTTAGCTCTTCGACTGGCGAGTAGGTTCCATACTTAACATGTGCACAGTTTTTGTGGACAGCTGTCGCCGACATAGACGAGGCCGAGTTTCATCAAACGCGATAAGCCTTGCACGGATCGGATCCAAACCTAGTATTCGCATGATTTCATGAGCATTCATGAGATGTTAAGTGCTTGTATGGGTAACGTCACCGGTCATACCTTACTCCGGAGGCACTTCTCTCTTTCGGCACCTTGTTGTGAGCGGACTCCCAAGATAGCCCTTTGCGAGCGCTCGAGAAGATTGCGTCACAGGGTCGACACACTCCCTTCCGGTACCTTGTTTTGAGCGGCCCCCTGAACGTTGACACATTCCGAGAGGCTCTCAGGTAGACCTGGAATCAGATCAACGTTAACATTCCGTCACTAGCCCCCCTTTCCTCTGGCTTCCTTCTCCTGCTCCTTTTTCTCATGTCTCCCTACCCCTCCCGTGCGAATTAGCCAGTGATTTGCTCGCACTACTTTTCTTCAAACGCCGGTATATCCCAGTACAATCTTACGACAGAAGCTTGAGCGTAAGATTATCAGCTAATGTAAGTAGCCTGGCTGCGACTATGCATCAGCAGTCACGACCACGAGGAGAAAGCGCGTGTTTCGCGATTTCATCGTCTGCATCCTCTCACGTCAATTTAGCACATGTCCGCATTGCTAACAAGGTGCAAACGGCAAGCTTCTGCAACTCTGCATCAGATCAGCATTTCCTGTGGATAAGAGTGACCACGGTCCAATGGTGACCATCTGCAACAACTGGAGGATCGGTTCCTCCGGACCCCCTTGCTAGTGGATAAGCCTTGTTCTTGTGCTCCTTATGGCGCGTCGTAGATGATCGGTACGGATTCCGGCAAGCATCTAAGCATCTTTTAGTACCACAATAGACTATAATTGCCTTGATCATCAAACCCTATCGAACCTCGATTGAATTCGCAATTGTGCTAGCATGCTAGTAATATGTTTCAGCCCCACACCGCACTGGTGGGCTGGAGTGCTCAGGGCTACGCGCCTGAGTGTTCCTGACACTGAATATAAAGGGACATCTTGATACATTCATTCGTCAAATACGGATCAAAGTTCCCTGGAATCTGGCTCAAAGCCGCGCTCGAGTAGGTTTGAGTGCATGATCTGAGGACTACTTGTTTGGATTGCCAGGTGAAATTGCGATAGGGCATCCTTCGCCGAGTCCCGAAAGGCGGTCGCAACGGGCTACAATCAACCGCAACCACCTGAACAAGCCTGAACACTACAGCAATGTCTTATCTTGGCGGTAGATCGGGGAGTACAGCTTATCGGGAGTATAATGTGAACTTCTCCAAGTGACTGACGCCTCGATGCACCCAGGCGAGGTACTGACTGGTACTGATCTGATATTAATATTCTGGAAAATAATGCGAGCCGTGACGTGAGAGGGCATCCGTCAACCCCATGGGCATTTAGAAGAAACTGGAAGAGTGCCCAGTTCTCACCTAGGAGTGAATGGATGGCTAAATGTATGCGACCCGTGTCCCTCTGAGTATGTCTTGGTCGCAGCATATAAAACAATAGTCATTGCGGACATATCACGGGAGATAATGTTGTATAGACCACTCGTTCTCGCAGAATGTCCTGGACACATCGTATGAGGAGATGATTGATGCCGGCAAATGTCTGCCTAAATCATTCGAGATCCCTGCTCAAATGTGCACTCGTAGAGTAGTCATGTCCTTTAGAAGTGTCGGAAGTAATGGCAATCACCATGCAAGCGCTTGACTGCGGTTGATGGGAGTTGATCAGACGAATCCATTGAAAGAACCGTCGGGGTGACAAGGTTAAGGCTCCGCATCCTACCCCAGTGATCGAATTCCAGGTCGTGACATCTATTTCGTGATCGTTCTCCACAGGCAAAAAAAGCGCGTGACGGTTTGTGACGGTTCATGTTGATCCAGGATGATCATTTCCGAACACCAGGAAGATGACCCATCACATTCTTGAAGCTGACAAGATTCGCATAGGTTGACAGTTGTTCACCACGCTAGTGCACATATGTCAAGATACAGAGGCGCGCACCTCTTGACTAGGACTGAGTGTCCAAAACCATATTCGGCGACAAGGCACTTAGCACTATGGCTGTGATATGAAAAAGTCGATGCTGTTGGACATATGGGTCGAGTTCAGAGAACACGCTGGTATTTCAACTTGACTTCTTCATGTGCTGACTCCGATGAGCTAGGGGTAAAGTGACTCTTCAAGCTCTTTGCAAGCTTTCTTGGACTTATGGCAGTTGAGAATATTTGTGTCTCTGTTACGGAAGACCGTATCACTGCCGGCGGGGTATGAGAAAGCCCAAATTAGCTTCAAAAAGGAGAACAGGAGGAGAAAAAGCGGCAAGTGGCCAAGGAACTGAAAATGGTGGTTAAGTAACGGCCAAATAGCGATAAGGCGGAGAATAAGAACACCTGTCAGTAGAGCTCCAAGTTCAGGACGGTTGGTGACTGTTGCTATTATTGGGAGACCAGTCAGTCGAAGGGGCCCTTACCGAGTCTTACTGGGAGTAGCACATGTATTAGAAGTAGAGGTAGAGTGTTGCAGAGGGCTCAGGACGACAGTGTATTCGGAATTTCGGACATGATTCTGCGTGAGATCTTCGATGGTGACTCGAGAAGGCTAGCAGAATACCCGTCGTCGGTCGAACTTCAATTAATGCGAAGCTCATATCCGAAAAGTGAGGTTAGATGGCATAGCCGAAAAGCAGGCACTTGGCGACCGCGTTCTCATACACGTTTGAGGGCTGATTCCATTGAACTCGGAGTGACCGTGGCCCTGACTGATGCCGCCTCAACCATCAACTTACGTTCAATGGGTAGCAGGAAGATTAGCGACGATAAGGCGCCAACTTGTCAATAAATTGAACGTTCAAACGTTGTGTCGAATCGTGAAGAAGATAATAAAAAAACTTTGATGATCTAAAGATAGTGAGTCGCGGAGTCGGCAGCAGTCACGTACTTAGCCGGATCAAATTACATAATTAATCAAACCGGCTACAAAAAAGGACAACAAAGCTCGACCAAATCTTCACCAAATACATAGCACACTTCATCCATCTAGTGTCCCTCTTAAAAGTCCAATCTTCCACCATGAAGATTTCTTGCTAACATCCTACCGACGACCTTTGCTCGTCGACCGCTCCATCCTCCAGCTTGTTTGACCTTGTACTACTTGTCTCTTGACATGCATACCCCTTCATCATCGTCCTCGTCCTCCAACCCTCGTCCTATTCTCAAGCATCAACCAACAACTCCGAACTACAGTCGTGTCATTGGGTCTCCAGACAGGCTTCATGGCGTACACTTTCCCCCGTCTCCAACTTTGACTCGAACCTATTCCGCCCACCCCCCTTCTACATATGATCGCTCTCCCATCGTTGTGGCACCAAATACATGTGCTCTACCTGAGCGTGGGTGTCCTGGACGTACTTATACCCTGGACGGGGAGCGTCCAGTGAGCTCGCCATCTCCCTCAAAACGATCACAACATGGCATTCATCTCCATCCTCGTGCCGTGTTCAACCATCAATCCTCAGTTTCGCCCTCAAAACCGGCTGGGGTCGATGATGTGTTCCAATGCACTCCTAGACGCGGCTCCCCAATACAACCTCCTCTAATTCCTGACCTGTCTTCGGAGTCGGACGAGAGTGATGATTCATATAACGCTTCGTTAAAACCTGCTCCGTCGATACCATGGGCCCGTACTCTTGGGGAACCCAATGTCTGTCTAATGACACCGCCATACGACCATTACGGCTATCCTAATAGTAGCCCCAATGTTCACGCGACTCTGCCATTCCTCCCGTACCCTCCTCCTCCCAACGACACGCATAAAGTCCGTCGTCAGAGACAGAGGGACCGCTCACGGGAACGTGATCGAGGAAGCAAATATGGAGGATACGCCGTGGGTGATGAAGCACACGACAAATCCAGTTACAAGTCCTTTGCGCTATATGGAGGCTTTTCAACTTCCGCTCTTGACGGACCGGAGGACAGCTGTTTGGGAGGATTTTGACATAGATGACACGTTTATGTGGAGCTGCATAACGACGATATTACGATTTCAGAAACTCGCATATACCGCCTGTTACCCGTAATAATGGCGCTTAGATTTCCCCTGTTGTATTGTCACTGTACTCAATTCGAGAGGTTCAGCATTGATATCTATTGATGGAATGGTACAACTGTAAGTTTGCTGCTCTTGCCAATCACATCCAACCCAGCTTTGCCATAGACCACCCTGCTACGTTCCCGAACTCGTCAGGCTTATTGCATACGCGCTGGTTTCTATCGAGTCCATTGATGATCTGCACGTCTGCTTCTGACAGGTTGAAGATCTGTGGAAATTAACGCCACCGTATCAAAAAGTAATTTCTGTAATACTTGCCTGACAGTTCTCCTTCTGTCGTCCAGGGTCCGCGCTCTTTGGAACAACCACTACGCCTCTACCCACGTGCCATGAAAGTATTACTTGCGTAGGGGTAGCTCCGTAATGGCTGGCTATCTCAGCCACCGTCGGATCTTCGCGTACAGTTGCATAACCTGCACACCAAAAGTGAGACTAGAACACTTGCTTGATAGGATCGCATCAACGAACCTGTTGGAGCATATGCCGTTACAGCGATTCCTTTATCTTTGCAATAAGCTAACAATTCATTCTGTGCCAGATAAGGGTGCATCCTGATGGCCACAAGTAAGTTCCTTCTCCCGACTTCCCATATATGATATTCGCAATGCTCACTCGACTTGGAGCATGGCCGGTATTACTTGAGCAGTCTTGAATAATTCTTCCATCCTGTGAACACCATTCAGAGAGTAGCAGTCATCCAGACGTAGGTGCGTACGTCTTGATGGAGAAATTACTGAGTCCGATCGCTTTGACCTTCCCACTGGCGAGGACCTTCTCCATCTCAGCCCAGGTATCATTGAAGTTGCCTGTTTCATCCAGTTTAATTTGACCATTAGGGTTTAGTGGCCTAGAATTGTTCTCTGCACGCATGCATGTACCCCTCGGTAAATACTTTTCTATGGATATAGCGATTCTTACCATCATACGCGACGCTATGAGGCCAATGTATCAAGTACTACCGCGGTACCATGGTCAGAAGGTTGACTCGCAGATGAACCAGAGTTCACGTACAAGGTCGAAATAGTCTAGTCCCGCGTTCTTCAAGCTCTGATCGATAGACCATTGCACACGTTTCGTGTGGTTCCAGCTGATAGAAGCCAGAATAGTCCGAACATAGTCAAGGCCCAAGGGAAACTCGAGGGGAACAGACTTACGGAAGCTTCGTGGTAACGAAGAGTTCTTCACGGGAAATACCAGAAGCCTTGATTGCATCTCCAACAGGTTTCTCTGTTCCGTAAATCCATGCTGTGTCAATATGTCTGTAACCTGCTTGCAAGGCAGTGAGGATCCAAGTAGTCGCTTTAGCTTGTTCGATAGGATCTCTGCTAGCAAATACCCCAAGACCTCAGATTTCTCATGAGTGTCTGCATGTCAAAGCTGCATCCGGCAAGTGCTGGGCTTACCCACAATGGGAACCTTGGCCCCTGTGTTCAAGGTCAACGTTTTCGTTAGCCATTCAGACATGTTGAGGGGATGTTGGGGTGAATTGAAGTTAGCAGACCTCCACGCTGAATTGGCTTCACAAATCGTCCAGCATTCGTGAGATGTTGCACAGTGATAGTACTCCAAGCGGCCCGGGATCACTATCACAAGACCAACTTGGGATTTCCCCGCGGGGGGCTACCCAACGGAAGGTGATAACGGGGACAAAGTAAGCGGGGACAAGTGACAGACGTCTATAGCTCAAATGAAACCAAGTCATTTCAGCATGATTCCAAATACACCTCAGAGTTTTGCTTCTGTCTGAAGCGCACTTTCTTCTTGCCATCCCAAGCGATCGAACGTCCACCCAAACACCTTTCCCTGCTTATCTGGCGTTATACATAGCCTTCTATTCTTGTCCAACGCATCAATCCGTCTCGCATCCTCTTCATGTAGCTCAATCACCTGTAACACGCCATTGAGGAGAGAAGTTGGGAACCCTCGTCGCTAAACTTACCTTCAAATTCTCTTCTTGCCTCCTGGCGTTCTCACTCTTCGTAACGAGGGCCGTACCTCGTCTGATGTGCCACGACAGGACTATTTGAGTTGGAGTGACGTTATACTTTTTCGCGATCGCCACAACTGTCGGATCTTCGCGGACGACCGCATAACCTGCACACTGTAATCAATAACCATATTCTCACCGATTGATGCAACGTGAATATCTTTCTTACCGGTGGCAGCGTAGGCGACAACCGCTATACCTTTTCCCTTGCACCATTGCAAAAGCTCATTCTGCGCTAGATATGGATGTAATCTATGTCATGGCGTCAACCAACCGCAGCTGCTCCACCGTAAACACGCAGCACTTACTCGATCTGCAAGACAGCTGGCATAACCTTGGCCGTCTTTAGAAGCTGTTCCAACCTGCCAAACGAGAGAATCCCTCAGTCAGTCATTCGAACACAGATGACAGGATTAGAATTCATTCCTACGTTTTTTTCGAGAAGTTGCTGACGCCTATCGATCTGACTTTTCCACTGGCGAAAACTTTTTCCATTTCCTTCCAGGTATCATTAAAATCACACGTTTCATCAAGCATCAAAGATCCATCCGCGTTCAAGGGAGCAGGATGATCGTCTATAGACGGCCATCAGCGCTGATAGATCAGTTAAACCGTGGTAGTTCTAAAAACTCACTTTCGTAAACCACGACTTGCGGCCAGTGAATGAGATACTGTATCGAGTAACGCAGTCATCCAGGGAGAAACCGAGAGGTCGACTTACCAGATCGAAGTAATCGAGTCCAGCGCGTTTCAGGCTTTCGTCGAGGGACTCACGTACGCGTTTGGTGTGGTGCCAACTGTGAAATTGATGGAGACCACAGTCGACTTCACTACGAGCACCAGATATCAAAGTGACTTACGGAAGCTTTGTAGTAATGAAGAGGTCCTTCCTAGGTATACCAGATTGCCTAACAGCTTCACCGACAGCGCCCTCGGTGCCTGCATCGCCGAAAGGATTGTCAGTGTGTAAGTAGCTTAGTTCGAAACAGAAGTTCTCAAGCGTACCATACAATGCTGCTGTATCGATATGCCTGTACCCTGCTTCAAGCGCAGTCAACAGCCAAGAACACGCTTTCAATGCACGCTCTTTGGGGCGAGTCCCTACCCATGATCCGAGTGCTAAAATGAAGCCACAAAAACATCAGTTTTTATCTTATTTGAAATCATATCATATTAGTGTACGCACCGATACATGGCATGCTTGCCCCACTATTCAACTCCAGTGACTTCATCGGATTAAAATTGATCCAACCAAATTGAAGGTGAAGCGAACGTGTTGTTGCTGTACAAGCGGCAGTACAATCGCCACGCGCAGTCAGCACGCAATACGGAGCGCTGCGGCGTAACGGGGAAGACTACATGGGGCGACCAACGCGATCACCGCTCACGTATACGGCACATTATCAATATACCAGACGCCCGACGCTTACGTGGTGTGGAAACTGGTGGTGCACAGGCCAGCCACATAACCGGCGTGCACTGGCAACCATATTCAAATTCCTGCAACGTTCTTCAGATACAAGTAGATTTTAGGGTAGGAAAGTAATTCAAAAAACACGTATCAGACACGCAGCGATATAATTCCACAACTAATGACTGCGGCAATGAAGGTGCACAGAAGTATCCAGCCTTGAGCGCTGTTCCTCCAAATGCAATAGAAAGAGGGCTAACACTACGCAGAGTTCAAATACACGCCCGTATGATCTTTCTCCTTTTCATTGATGGATGAAGCGTCAGGCTGACTATCCTCCACCAAACCGAGCCGAGCTTTTGTGTCGGCATCAAGGTTGGACGTAGGTCCATGATAATGTTGATGCGCGCTGGATGGTCATGATTTGATGAGAAGGTTGTCCGGGCACTACTGAATTCAACAACTAACCTGAGGATATACCACACCCTAGCCCATCATACGACACTTAGCTATTCCAGACTTGAAACAGAATTAATTCGTACTCACCCGGTAAGAACAACGACGCCGATGGTAATCACGGATGCATAATTCATATTATCCTTTGTAACGGGGAAAATTGTGGGCAGAGAAAAGATGATGCAGACAAATAGAGTCCAGCTGATGCAAGTAACATTTGCTGCCCAACCGAGGAGACCTGGTCCCATGTAAAACGGTCCTGGACGGAAATTCACTTCCGGGTGATTTGCATAGAGGCGACGCCTACAAGTTTGCCCTTGATCAGTCAAGCAATAAGAATGACAAAACCTTCTCACAGGAATATTGGAATAATGTAACTCGTGTCGAGTGCAATAGCAGTGAGCGCAAAGATGGCATTCGCGGCAATCGGGGAGGCTAGATCGAGTAAACCTGGAAGGATGGACAAGATAGTAGTAAACCAGATAGCACGCAGGGGGGTTCTGGTGGAACCCGCGATATGTCCAAAGTATCCGTTGTCGGGGAGACCTGAGGATCTAGTCAGAATATGAAATATTTCCTAAACTCCGTTGCTCGCCATGATCACGGCTGAAAGCATAGACAGTACGAGAGCATGCCTGCAGGGCCGTTTGTGAAACGAAAAACGCTGTAAGGCATACAAAGCTCTTATTACACAATCAGCCTGATCTTATACATATGAAGTAAAAGGAATAGCTACCCAAAGGAAGAGCGCTGCAGGTGTACCCATGCGTAAAACCATGATCTGCGGCGTAGTGAGCTCATTCGCTTGCACTCCATAACTTGCGCCATACCTGCAAGAATGCAGATCCAGATATTCCCGGGAGATTTTCTCTAAGAATATTCATGAGAAGTGGCGGGAATAGATAATGTGTAGAGCAACTCACATTGGTCCCGAACACAACATGAGAACGATATTCAATAGCCACCCCAATATCCCAGTCCCAATGACTAGATTTTTGGTTGGTGATATCACCAATTACCGAAAAACTACAGCTTACCAGCAATAAATATCGCAGTGGGCGCTCGTGGACAAATATAAGGACACCATATGATATGCTCTGCAACGATCCAACACACCTGCATATGCAGCACGGCGAACCTCTTCGCTGAGATCGAAGATGGGTTAACTGGGCACTAAACGCGGAGGAAGAGTGCATACGAAATATGAGCAGTCGCATCATAATCCTATTGCATTATTCAATTCTGTACCAACGATTGGAAGCCGTCTGGATCTTACCGTCATCTAATCATCCTTAAAGGTAAGTCAACGTTATGAAGGAAGACCATCTCGTCACATACCGTCCATTGTACACTCAACAACCCCAACAAAAAGGCGATCCCATTATTCCAACCCCCTGTTTGATTCACAATTCCTTGACTTCCAAACACATAAGTTGCTGCATGCATCTCTGAACGAGGTGTCGTCGCTAGCAAAACAATGATGATAACGACAGTTGCACCGAGGTTCACGAACACAAAGCCTCTCGTAGCAAAGGCCAGGTACCGTGTCGCCACCGAATTCAAGAGTCCATGGACAATAAGAAGTCCGGCGAATAATCCAACCGTCTTCCCTTGTGTCAGCGCAAAGGTCGGATGAGATATTGACACTGCAGCCCAAATCATGTTTGCGAGTCCAAACTCTGTTGATGACAGGCCCGCGACCTGACCGAGGATGTTTAACCAACCAACGATCCAGCCTACGACTGCACGATTTGACTTCGGACAGAGTTGAGCTGACGCCGTATATAACCCTCCACATGTAGGAAATGCAGAGACTATTTCCGCGATGCTGGATCCAAGCGTGAAGCACATACACGACCCGAGTAACCAGCACCAAGTAACCTGAAATTGAGGTTCTTTCCACGTTTTAAGAAGTATCCGTTAAGTTATGACGTACGGAAGCGGGACCTCCAAGTAACAGTGGAGTGTTGAGAGTCGTCGCGATACTGGAGCACAATCCCTGTGTTTTCAAGTGAGGTTGGAACGGCCATGGAACGGATAGGACACACCATGATGCTGAATGCAAAGCTGATGGTGGCGAGATTCGAGAACTCACGCCGGAAGGAAGGCTTGTACCCAAGTACCTCCAGGCGGCGGTCATCATCATCACTTGTGCTGGTCATTGAAGCGCGTAAGTTGTGAAAGCCAACAAGGCACAGATGAGCCGTAATGAACCTTGCTCGCGGCAGCTATTCGCCAAACCACAAGTATAAGTATCAGTGACCGGCGTAGCCAAGCCCATCCGATAAGGTGAAAAATGATTATCATGTGCATAGGTTAGATATCTTATCAAACCCCGTAACCACAACTCCCGTGCGCAAGCACACGATTGACATCGCATCATATTTTTCCCAGAACTGACATCATAGTCGCCAAAAGGGCTCAACGCGCACCAAGACTCAAATTTCAAACAATCGCCGACCCAGAGTGGAGAAAACATCATGATGAAGCTTCGGTCACCGCGGTGCAAGGAGCGGCTGTGATACGCTTGAAATGGCCCCTTGACTGCCTCCCATCGCGCCGGTAAATATTCGGCAGATAAGGTACACATTGACTAAATGTCTTGAGCAACATGAGAAGAAGTGGACGAGGTGGTGATAAGTGCGATGCGGGTACTTAGGCACCCATAAGCTCCCGGACTGTCATAAATGATAATATACACAAATAAAGAATGTCCGTCTTCCGCGGATCCTTCAATATATATGCGTTAGACCATATAGTGCTCAGAGGAAGACGCACATATAATACCTCTGGCTCTTCAGACTCCTTGAAGATAACTAGGACGATCGAATCGGAATATGAACAAGACCTGGTAACCAGCTACGTATACTGCGCTGTCTAGACTCTACTGCGTCTATCGCTGATCTGGCGGACTAAGCTCGAGTTGCCTAGAGTCTGACTGTTACCCGTGAGCGGGGAATGAGTAATTGCTGCGCCGTGGGCCTGTGCGCGTGACCACGCTGTGACTCGCTCAAAATCATGATGGTGATGGGGGGATAAGTGGCACTGCAGTCGGCAACGCAGCAGCACTTTTTAAATGCGACATCATCTTCATTATTGGTGAATACAACTTCAGAGTCCACACCAAACTCCATTCAACACAAGCCAAAGGTCTCTTGAAACCCTCTCACGCGGAAGACTATGACTCTAGTTCTACCAGACGGGTGAGCCCAAGCCTATACATCCGAATCTGCTATGCACTGATGCTTGTGTACTCAGTTACCAGTACGTGGCTGGCTCGATGCTGTCGGCTGCCTGGGTCATCATATGGCAAATCCTACGTATCTACCCTGCTAGGGCGGCAGCTGGCATTCCTTATCCTCAACGTTAGCTTCCCGTTAGCCTTTGCGGCTCGACTGTTCACTCACCTCGGTCCAGTATATGCAGAGAACGCTCAAGTAAAAGATAATCCAGCTGCACTTCGGTATAACTGCGTCCAGCGTATGTCTTTCACCTTCGACACTGACTCAGTACTAATTCGATCCTCGGTTTTCAGGTTGCCATCAGAATACACTCGAGAACATTCCGTTGATACTTATTTCGTGAGTCAATCACACTCTGGCCCCAGGATTGGCCCGCTCAGTGGACATGCATTTGCAGCACTCTCATAACTGGACTGAAGTATCCTTACATCGCTGCCGCTGCGAGTTTCTTCTGGGTGCTCACTCGTGTCGCTTACACCATTGGGTACTCCTCAGGTGTGCCAGAAAAGGCAAGTTACTCCATGACAAAAAGAAGATTTCAAGTTTGTTGACATTGAATGATGACAGCGCGGGGCAGGTAATGCTAGTGGTTCTCTTGCTTTGATTGGCTTATTAGTAGCTGCTACTGTTACCACCGTGCAAGTCTGTTTTTTCTAGGGGGTGTTGTGCCCTTCGGAAACGCAAGATGAAACACTGCAGGAGATGGACATACTGCAAATAGATAGCATGTCGTTGTCATCTTCACTGAATCCAAATTGGCTGAGCCATTTAAGGCTTTGAATCCCTACATCCTAGGGAAATTACCGAGGCAATACTTGAATGAGGACCATCTAGTTCCCTTACTGGTATTATGCTCCTGGTGGCCCAGTGAGTTACTATCTCATTGAATTCGTATCTCTCCAAAATTTCAAAGGATTGTACAAATTTATGTGACAGCGAGCGTCCTTTGTCATCTCAGGCTGTGTTCAATTTACTGGTCACGTATCCTCTAAAGTTTTATGCCTTGGGCCCATGATTATAATACCATCGCACCCACGTCCACCTTTGAGTAGCACGTGCTCGTCGTGTAGTGCTTGTCAGTGTTTAGGGTATATAGTAGTATTTTATCTGTAGCTTTAACTATACTATCGCTGGGGTACATATGATGGTGACACCAGGACTCAACTATAAACCCACAAAATTGACCAGGATGTCGCATAAAGAAGGTGGAAAAAATTTGGAGGGGATCGGTTCACCCCCACCTTCCACCCCAGAAATGCCAACAGCAGTGACCCACGGCGTCGCAGTAAGGATGAACCAACAAATCACCCACACATACCCCATGAAACGGGCCCATTTAGTCTCTTTTAAACCCGCCCGCCGTGCAACAGCTATGACCATATCCTCAAACGTGATGGCGAACGCCTGATAAATGAAGAAAGGGAAGGAAACGCCAAGGCGAGAGGTGTTTAGTATTGCGTCACCTCCCTAAATGAGCTATGCCGGAGACGAAAAAGGCGGTGTAAAGTTGAGTGTAGGACGACCCATTTGTTCCGGGTTGGAAGCCGAGAAATAAAGCCATACGTTTCCCAAATGGGGTTCAGAAACTGATCCGATTGAGCATGCATGAGGTAGGTGTATTCAGTGAAGCAATACTCACGCGTCGAAGGAATTGGTGCCAAGTTCGACTGTCCAACGAACAATATGTCAAGTACAGCCCATGCGCAAGGCGAACCACTTACCCCCAGAATCGTCTGATTGTGTACGCATCCCCCCATTTCCCAAACAAATCGGGCCAGGAGCTCGGCTCAGATGACGTGCAGCTCACGACAAGAGCTGATATCAACGAGTGTATAATAATACCGATGCAATAATTGAACACCAAAAATGCGCCACAGGACATAATGCGACGGGTGAGCACCTGAGATGCGAAGGCTGCAGCGGTCTGAAACGCCGGATCATGCCTTATGTAGAAGTGTGCGAGGTCGAACCACAGGAAGTGGTTAGCTGCACTCATTAAACGGGAAAGGACAAATTCTTGTTTTGACTTTGCGGAGTGTTCAGGCAAGTTTTTCACCTACAATGAGAACGATCAGGCTTGTGATTGACTGGTGCTTCAGGGTGAACTTACTTGATGATTCCAACCCACTCCTCTGGGTGAACCGCACAATTGTGTGGCCCAGATAAACCTCTTGGACCAATGGAGTTCATGCGCTGACTGTGTTTGCTTCTGATGACGGAAGATGTGAAGGGGTCGGACTAGCAATGTCATATGTATGGCATCCATAGCAAAGCCAGCGATTCCCATGCCGAGGAAATAATCGACAAAAATGATATTAGTCCTAGCATGTCGAATGCAAGTCGAGCAAACTACGAGAATCGCGGCACAAGTTGCAACATTCCAGGGAGCCCGCAAGTCCAATGTTATGCCGAACTGTAGGACGAAGGCGGGGATCTGTGTGCAGACGAAGGGTACAATAAGTGTACTCATGGCGGGTTGTAGACTCGCTCCCTCAGACTCTTGAATTCTTATAGGCTCGAAGCATGGGAGTGCAGACACGATCCACGACATGGATGTCACTTTCTTGACTTCGCGCTTGTCGCCTGCCAAGCAATCCTCAGTGCATTACCGATGTCGTAGACCCATTGACGCAAACTGAGCCGCGATATATGGTAATCCGAAAGCAGGAGAGATAGGATGGTCGAACAGTGCTCGTCACACATATTCCCGTCCACTCCCATTGAGAACGCGACTTGAGTTGAAATATTCTGTATTTTCAGCAAAATGACCATTTTCATCAATTAATTTTTCTAGTGATTCCGACCTTCTGCAAGGAATATATTGCGGTGGAGAGAACTGTCTCCCACCAATGTCATTGACGTCACGGATCATGCCTAATGATACTATTATTAGCACTACGACGATGATTCCAAGGGCCATGACTGAACTTTGTGTAGGCTGCAGTTTGATTCCCATTTTCAGATTTCAAAAGAAACCCCTGACTTTGGCTACATATCGCAGGTGTACGTGCTGGTCAGGAATTCGGTGTGCCGTAACACATGCCTTCAGCTCTTACAATAAGTAACGCAAGCTTGGAACGAGCTCACCTCGCGGCGGCGACCTGGTCTCAAAGAGCGTATCCCACCGTGTCCTATGGGCTTTCCCTGTGCCTGTGCCTTTGCCTAATCTATGCAATTAGCCTGTGAGTAAGAAGCCATCCTCGCAAAGAGGAAGGGGAAGGAGGAAAGGCCGCAAAATACCAATATTAAGATAGTATGGACACTCATCGTTTTATCCTGCCAGCCTGGCAGTGTCAGCCATCATGAAGCAGCGTATGCATAATTTCATAGCCCCACTCACGCCCTGATATCTACACAGTCACATCACATAATAGTGGTGTAGTACGTACACACCGCGGGAGCATGCACCCAGGTGACATACGTCCTATACACTGTGCGACAGATTTGAGAAAAAACTTATATGCGAGGTGTAAGTATTGAAGCACTTATGTAAGGACATGTGTACTGACCGGAGCTTGAAACCCAATAATATACCTTGCAGACGCGAGTCGCGCCAAGCCCCAATTTGCCAAATACGCGAGCACTGGCAGGTGCATCGTGGTGACTATTGGTTTATAAGCTTCTTGCAGACTAATTCTCGTTGCAACTGTACTTGACTCGGAATGAGGAGTAATTTAATTCTGGTGCTCAAACACGAGTGCGAACGCGAACATTCCTTCCATCCCCCGCGAATTGGTTGTTTTCTTCAACACTACCCATGTATAAGCTTCACTTTGCCACCATCATAAATCCCGCCGACACAAGTATACTACGAACCTTCAACATTACTGGCATCGGATGATCGCGCACCATCAATTTGCAGTCCGACGGTACGAGTAAGGCCAGAATTAATCACGCAATGACCATCGTGGTTCAACGGTCAGTTACCGATTGGCATCTATTAGCAGTCTATTCACAATCCCTGAGGTTGATCCTGATTGACCAAGTAATACAGTCCTTAGAATCAAAATTGCGATGCACTCGAAGTCGGGAACGGAACTGAAAGAACTAACGCCCGCGTTCTTCACAGCACGTGCAGTTAGACGGGCATGGTCATGATCGTTCGTGGACGCTGCTTAGCCCTTAAGCCCTTACCCCTTACCATGGAACTAGTGTGTTTAGTAGGAGATAAAAGCAACGTAGCTCTGCGATTCCCGCAATTGCCTGTATGCTCGCTATTTGGAACTCAAGGGTATATTAACCTCACATTCAGCCCGTGACGTAGAAATTGGAAGACGTATTCAAGAAGATGAATATCTTTCGCCATCGCCATCGTGCTCGTACTGAACCTTGCTAGACTGGCACGGTGCCACCGGGTTCGAAGGATGATGCCCTTTGTGACAGTTCAAAAAATTCCAAATTCGTTGGATCGTACTCGGATGAGTCCGATGTAGGCGCCACTGGGTGGCGATCAAGCTTCCACAGTTCGAGTTGCATCCGAGTTGTAAGAAGACCCTGTGCCACGACCTGTGTCCTAAAAACGATAAACATGCATGAGCAATCATCTATCCTCGTTGGAAAATATCTCACGCTTCAAGTACCGGGCCATAATCGCCCTGTAGAACGACGAGTATAGAGTCTAGAAAGCCTAGGCATCAAGGATACATACCGGAACAAAGCAGATTGTAATGATATTGATTACGGTGAAGACTGTAAAAGATTAGTGTATCGTATCAAAGTTATTGCATTCGCTCACATAGCCCACCAACCATATAGCCTACACTGTATTGGGTAACCAACGTCAAAAGCCGGCAACGTGTGGCACGATAGAATCTTATCATTCTGTAGGAGGTGAGACAAACAACCTCTGCGCAATAGTTGTGGCTTTAGTTGAATGTCCAGATCGTGCAACAAACGACGGACGGACCTATTTCGAGGAGTAACAAAAGGACGTATGGTACAAGAATAAAGCCGGCTGGTATTGAAGCATCAGAGTGACAACCTGTTGTGACTGCAACTCCTGCTCCAGACATGAGCAATAACCTCAACTTGGAAAGACGTACAAATAGTGGTTTTAGATAGTATCCCGCACGCTACTACCAGTAATGTGACCCCACAGAGAAATGCCTGATCAGAGTTAGAATTGTGAAGACAAAAAAGGTTATATTTTTGTGTACTCACGAGAAAAACTATCAACAATGCATTTCGAACACGTCGATCACGGTTCCATAGCGCATACGTTCGTAGGACAAAGACACCTATGTGTGTTGACTTCAGTGATATTCGTCTGATAGGAGTGTCTCCCTTACACTCCGCGCATAACAGGAGAATCCCAAGGAACACTACCACTATTGGTCAGCGGGTGGGCTGGTCATGGAGGCTCCGCGCACTAACGTATGTTAGATTGAGCAAGCCCTGGACAAGCCTCGTGCGATTGTAAGTCAAACAGTTTCGGTGTTTCATGGTCGCATGCATACCTCAACGCCCCATAAGAGGTCCACTGCGAACAGTTGTTTAGTCAGTCAGTCGTGACATCAAGATAGCTATCACCGTACTTGCAAAATGCAAGGCACATATCACGAAGGGTATGTAACGACATCCAAGAAATAGCACTTTTGCCAATGTCGTTCGAGAATTCAAGAGGTAATCGAGCTGTTTGACTTCTAAACAAACACCTCACTACCTGAGCATGTGATTCCATTGCATACCTCGACGTCCAGATTAGCTACGAAATCGTACACCTGGTCCGAGTGTATTGACATTTGTCCCAGTCCGCAAATATCACAGCATAACGCACCACAATCGTCACAACAACAACTTTTTGTAATAAGTTAAGCATGACGTGGCTGTCCAAGATAAAGCATTTGACTTACCAAAGACATTCTGTGTGACATATTTAATGGATCAGTTAAGGTGCCACAAGAAAAACTGAAAGCCTTTAAATGGCATTTACATTTATACCTCGATGTGGCAGCAAAGCGTGAATAGTACCCATGAAGGTAGAATAGTGGAGTATATGATACTTTGCACGGAACTTGCGAGGGAGGCTGTCGACACCAATGCTGTGGTGAACGTTGAGGTGCAACTTAGATATGGAGCTTCCCTGTATCAAGACTAATGAGTTTATGATTTGCCAGACACGGAACTGGTCGTAATGTGATCGGTCTTACTAGTGTCAGTATGCGATCTTGAGAAACCAAGGAAAGGCCCGCGCACTGATGTGAGAGTCAGCACTGGACCTTAATAGTGGTAAGTTTAGCCATACTTGCATCTGACACTAACATCCCTGCCAGGCTCAGACGACTCACGAGAGACTGCTAGTAGACCAACGGTCCGTGAACAAGACGCCCTGTAAAATCGTGACCTTCTGGAGGTGAAATCAAGGTACGCAACATACGTCAAGCGGTGGTTTCAAGTATGCCGTACGTAAGTGACGTTGGGATACCTATCTGATATCTTTGAGTTTGAAAATTTGAAATGCTGTTAGACAGTTAGACAGTACTTGCTTGATTGAATCATGCACGTACCTCACACCACTGGCAGAATTATTTGACCGCAGCGGGAGATCATGCGCACAGGCTATTACAATTTCCAGTGACACTTTGGTAGAGCATTGGCGAGATATGACTGATGGATCAGATAGGCTCTATGATACCGCGGGCTCCAATATTTCTCACAGGAAGGGACCATGAAGGAACAAGTACTTACGTAATGCTGGATACCGTATCATGTAAAGTCTGGTGATTAGTGTGTCGTAATGAAGTGAATCGTAATGGCTGTCTTTGAAATTGAAACTACTGCAGTACTATGAGTTGTACCAGGTTGTACCTACTACCAACTGATGGCCTGACTGCGCATGCTAAACCGAAACAGTGCTTATATGATGGTATCATGCATCATGTTCAGATCGTTCAACTGAACTTCAAATCAATTGATAGTGCATCCGGTTGCAGCGCACAAAAGTTTTAAGCGCTGGTGAGAATTACACGATAAACTGGCGAACATGCAGCTGCAGCCGATGCAATATTGAGTAGCCCACTGAACGCCTCTGGAATCCGTTGGTAAGGGACTGAATACCATACTCTGACCCCCCGCTGCGCAATATTGTAATTATCACAATTAATTCACTAAAATATAGCATGCACGATAATCACCTCTCACTGAACAGCATCTCCCACGGGGACCCGTGCTCCAAGCACAGCTTCCCTACGTTTTCTCAGCGCTCCCTCATACGCCTTACATGCCCACTTGAGGAACCCCACTTCTTTGCCCCTGCCCTGCTCCACTAAACGAGCGTGTAGTAGTTCCACATCCGCGAAACTCAGCAAAGGTGGGACACGCTCGTCAGGTGGGCCAATGGCCGATGTGAGGCGCACGAGGGGGCGAGGTGTAGAGGAAGGATTACTGAGAACCGTACGTGTTGAGAGGATGGGTGGTTTTGCAAAGAGGGTAATTGCGCGTTTGTTCGTGGCATCTCGACTAGGAGCATCTACCTGAGCAGACGATGGATTGCGGGCTAGAGGAAGCAGCGCGGTCGGAGGATACCGTGACATAAACGTGCGGACCAGTGCGATTGCACGGTCGACATTACCAGTTCTGAACGAGGACATTAGTATGACTATAAAACTTGAAGATAGAACACTGACAGCAGATGAACTCTCCTGACAGCGGTATGCGCTCTTTCTACCAGCCTGGCAGTCACCGTCGTCTTTGTGTCCCCATTGACCCACCCGTGCTCAAGCTCCTCCCAGCGGGTCCATAGCTCATCCACCCATTCTCCTGCAACGTCACGTTCGCGAGACCTTGAAAGTGCGCACTTCTCGAGGGCATCGACGTAAGTTCGTGAGTCTCCCACGAGGCCGATGCCACAAGAAGAGAACAGCCTGTCGAATACATCACGCGCATTTTCAATACTCGCGTGCGAATAATATACGGACATGTACGCATTGAGGAGACGTGGTGAAAGTGCGACATTGAATTTGCCAGCGAGGGGGTCGCGAGGCGCATTAGATGGAGAATGAGAGGTGGGGTTGGTATCTTGAAGAATTCTATCAAAGAGGGCCCTAGCCTCTGCTAAGACCTCGCCTGGTGATTGCGGCGGGAGGTGTGAGAATGAGGGCATGGTGTCCATATGCGACAGATCGTTCGGAACTGCATCGGAGTCGGGAGAAACATCTACAGACACTGAAAGCAAGTCTGGTGAACCTTCAGTAGTGCTTGCTAGCGACTCCTCCTGGTTTGAAAGGGCAGCTGGTGCTACATTCGCCCCGTCGTTGTCCACGATCCTGGTTGCACCCCTCTTGAATGGAGGTCGATAAGCAGCATAAGTGTGGAACATATGCTGCATCATCTCCTCATTTAGACCCTGAGCTCTTACAGCCTCTGCCAGAATCCATCTAGCACGCCCCAGATCACCCACACGTTTACAGCCGTCCAGCAGAGCTGCCCAAGTACGCGGTCCACCAACCCCCTGAAGGTCATCACCACCAACTTCGGAAGCTCCACCTCCAATGCGGTTACGCATTTGCCGCGCAAATCTGATGGCCTCTGAAACCCATTCTCCTCCGGCTTTCGCACAAGCGCGGATCACTGCGTCGTACGTCCCTTGGGTCGGCACAATTCCCGCGTCGAGCATCTCCGTCCACAGGTCCAGAGCGCGTTCTGGTTCAGGAGATAAGGGAGTTGAACCACAAGCACGGATCATCAGTGCGTATAGATGGGCATCGGGGGCCGGGTGCGCAACGTAACGCATGTGCGCAAAAAGGTCCCAAGCTTGTGAATGTGCGGCCAGTCTTCCCAATGGTACCTCCGGTGTTGAGGATATCGAAGGAGATGATGGAGAGAGGCGGACGCAGAATAGTGAGGAAATAACGCGTGTATAGGATTTCATGGGAGCATGGAGCCCAGAAGCCTCGTATTTATGTAGAAGGTCAATTGCGCGAGTGGGAAATGCGCGCGGCGCAAATACAGTTGGGTCGCGCAGGTAGGACTTGATATGCAGGTCTCGTTGAGTCTCGGAGGGTTTGCCTATACATGAACACATTACATTAACAGTTGCAAGCGCTGTGAACGGGATACGAACCAGATAGAATATTTGCCATAAAGCCTTCGAATCGCTCTATATTTCCCTGCAACGCGTGATATCCAAGCACTATATTGACACTATCTTCGGGTGGTGCGACACCGGAAAGCTGGGCTGATCATGAACATCTAGAAGCGAGAGGAAAGTACAATCCTGACCTTCATAAGCTCTATTGCTCTTTCCGCGCCACCCAAGTCCCCCTCTTGCATCTATAAAGACTGTAAGATGCTTGATGTCATTTTCTTGAAGTTTAAGAGACGCACACAAACGCGGACGCGCTGTCTCACTTCCATCATAGCCTGTGTATCTCCGTCTCCCTCAGAGGGCTCCATAGCTTCTACGGGTTGTTGGGCAGATGCTGTTTCCAGCAAGTCTTCATAGAATGAGAATAGCTCATCGTCCGTGTAAGGAGGGAAGGGTACGGACTCTGACCCCGAACTTTCCTCTGACTGAGCAAACGTTGTCTCACATTAGCAACCATACAGGAAAGATTACATTCAAAAGCAAAAGACCCACATTCAGTGGCACTTGGATGTTCTGTAACGCAAGAACTCTTCCTCCAAGCTCAGACATTGGGGATGTGAAATTTGTGGGTAGCTTGAACACAGAGGAAGATATCAACGCTCCAGAGTCCTTGATCGTCAAGGTGCCGGGCCTTCTGCGGCGTCCACGTCGCCTGGGCTGCATTAGCTTGGACAACTGATATAGAACGACGGCTCACCTGGAAAACACATTTTCGTCTTCAGCAGATTCAAAAGGTGGTGAAGGAGATGGTGCAAGGGCTACCGCCTGGTGTAGGTTCCGTGCAAGAAATCCCCGCTTTATTGATTGGACATGAGCAAGGCTAAAATCGAGTAGACCGAGGGGGAGAACAGTCTTTTGCATGACGCAGGTCCCGGAGACTCCAACTGTACTTTTGAGTGGAATATCGAACCCGGGCGATATTTCGATGATCACAAAGACCTTATGTAGCGGAAACTAACCAATGACCGTCTCCTCGTACTTACCAGGCAGAACGCGAAAAAGTCGGCTAGTCACGTGACAAATACGTCGGTGGTATTAGGTAATATCTAAGTGAAGGTCAGCTCTTTACAACGATGAATAACTCTCACATGCAGACTGAGCCTCGGTTATATGGCACTCCCTCGATAACAATCAGAAAGAGTATTGCTTGGAATGGTGGTCAACCATCTGAGGACTCTGATGTCCTCGTGCTTTCCTCCCGGTCAACAAGTGACCCGCACTCTAAAGATTCCACGCAACTCTACCTCGACTTACGTCTGTCAAAGCCTTTAGTGCCAGAGAGCACCATTACATGGGGCTTTGCTGGAATACGTGCCACACTCTCCTCGACCCCTCTGCGTCTCCGATGGAGTCACTACATCGATTCCCGTGGACGAGATTCTGGCGCTGCTGACGAAGGCACAATGACCTCATGTGATGGGGAAGAAGTAGAAACTGGAATCGGGCTGAACCCCCAGACGGGGGAGCACGAGCTGTATGAAGAACGCTGGGAGTGAGACAATACCTTCTCTCCTTGATAGTTCATTTCATGATTTCTGGGTGATAGAGATCAAGCAGTCACACCAGCTACGCCGTTCGCATTCCTTACTTCATCTCGCGAACCCAGTGAATCGACCGGGTTCATTGCTATTCTGGGAGAGCATGCGCTTGCACTGCGTCAGAACCAATCTCCGAACGACACTAAATTTCAAGCAGTGCGCATGCTGCGCATTCCGACTTCATCATCGTCCAAATTGGAAGTTCTGTTTGAGCAGAATGCAGACACTCTTCTCCCGCTATTAAAGTCTGCACTCTCTGAGGTTGATAAATGGAACGGATCTCCCTGGCAATGTGGTCAAGAAGTCACAATACAGGAAGACTGCTGGATTGTGTGGGATGCTGGTATGGCAGGGGGGGAGGTAACTGCCTGATTTGCGGCTCATATCCATGCTCAGCGCTTGGCTGTGATCTAAGCCTATCTGCCGCGGTGCTCGATCTCTACTCGACAGATATGCGAGAGCGGAACTTTGACAGGACATTGACAATAGACTCTGTGACAAGGGGACTTTGTTGTGGAACTACTGTTTGTCATATTATTCCAGTCTTAGAGCGCTACTAAATACAACGATCTTGACTTGGATTAACCAAGATTGAAGAACATGCACAGGATTCCAGCTTGTGATCAGGGGATTGGTCTACATGACCTGACAATCGAAATAAGTGAAATGGGGATGTTGGTATGGGCTACAGCTAGCCTTCGTTAGACTGACAAAACGAAGTCAAGCTCACTCCCGGATCCATGCACATTCGACACTGCCTCTGCTGGCGAGACGGAGCCCCAGTTATATGTGACTGTCCAAACAGGACTTATAATATGCTGCTGAAATGTTCGCAGCAAATATTGCAGTCAAACATCTCAATCTTATTGTCGTCACTGCGATGTCTTGATGATGCAACACTCAAGTGCCTCGTGCTGCCGAGTGCAATCAAGTGCCGGCCGAGGGAGGGGAGCAAGCAAAGGTATTCACTCGGGGTAGACTTGACTGAGACTGTGTAGGTCGTCATCTGCGGGGTCGTGTGAATGAAATCGACGCAGTCATGCAAGATCTCCGGAGACTTTGGTTCGTAGTCCAGATGATGCTGTCTCTGGATTTGTAAACATGGTAAGTCTGGACATCTACAGTCAATGGACCATAATCCCCGAAAATGAAATTGCATTGCTTACGGGATCCAGCATGTGAGGTTGACCGGGATGCAATCATGGGGTCCGAATTAAATGCCTCAAAGGTTGAGGATTCGGATGATAACCACTGGAGGCAGCATAGGACAGATAATCTGCAAGGCTGGCATACAGAATAGCGTAGTGCTGCCACAGCTTTAAGCTGGCTTTTTTTTAAAAAAAAATGGCTATAGCATGCTGAGGAAAGTTAGTAAAATCATGAAAATATTTGAGGGAATAGATGAGGTCTACATATTTATAGTGAGCTATAGGCTTTTCTCAATTTCATGGTAGTTCTTATGCTATTGAAGAAAAGCTGAAATCAGTTTGAATTCAAGCTAGGCAAATTCATTTCAGCTTTTCTTCAATAGCATAAGAACTACCATGAAATTTAGAAAAGCTGATAGCTCATTATAAATATGTAGACCTCATCTATTCCCTCAAATATTTTCATGATTTTACCAACTTTCCTCAACATGCTACAGCCATTTTTTTTAAAAAGCCAGCTTAAAGCTGTGGCAGCACTATGGACTTCATGCACTGATGATCATTGATGCCTCAGAACTCAATGACATAGTCAACACTTAAGAACCAATATCATGTCAGAGTCATTGTCTCTGGAAATCTTGAGATAGCTCACGAGATAGGATAAGGCCCATTCATTGTTACTTTCCTGGGCCATCTCTGCACCAAAAGGTCCACTGAACAGAGCCCATGTGTCAGTTTGTTGATATGAAAGGTTGTCAACTTGAAGTGAATGCTACAGCTCAGAGAACAACACACCAAACCAGAGTAGTACACATTGATTGCGCTCTGTTGAGTTATCAATGCTGCACCACCTGTCATATTATAGAACACTGCTTTGGAAAGTGTCTCTTCTTGAATAGACTAGGGAATTTGGGGCACATCAGAGGGATATTCATGCAGCAGCAGGACATCAATGGTGCTCCACACATAGCAAAAACTTGCAAGAATGCAATACTCATTTTGGAAAAGGCCCTGGGTTACCAAAAGCTGACATTGGGAAGCCATTTTGGTGCATGAATCATTGTCTATTGGAGGTTGAGGGATGCATGGGATGATTGACACCGCTATAGTTGTGTTGTACGACATGACTGTCAGGCACACTATAAAGTAAGAGTAAACACTGCTATGTATCACTAGTGCTGTACTATGAATAGCTGAATAAACATTATACTATTAGCAGATAGAACTAGAATCAATCATCTTAGGCCAAATGGATCACAATAGTAAGAGTCCATTCGGGAGCTCAGATTTCGCCAACTTCAACTAACATTTGCAAACTACAAACTACATTAGGTAAGCTTACTCCTAGCTGGAGCTTGAATCTGAGTCATGCTGATATCTCTAATACATACTACTATGCTCCCTCACCTTTGGCACCATAGCAGCGACCCTGACTCGGATCAGCCGTTTGTTGGTAGAAGTGATGAAGACTCGGAAGATTGCTCAGACACTGTGGACAATGACGAGGAGGACAAGGGGGATGAAGGGGACGAGGTAGATGAAGGGGATGAGAATGATGGCGACGCAGAGTGGGCGGATAAGAAGACTCTTCGAGCCGTTATAGGGCTATTCCACCATATCATTGTGTCAAGCTCTGAAATTCTCAACATTGCAACAGATGCATTTAACTCCTATACCAATACCTATTACAACAAGACACCATATCATACCTCTTCGCTACAAGGGATCGGCTGGGTTACCAAGCTTATTAACGGTCACCCTGAACACATTCGATGCGAGTTGGGCGTTCACCGGCACATATTTCTTGTACTACTCAATGTACTTCGGGAGGGCGGGATAAATGATTTGAAGAATGTAAAGTTAGAGGAGCAGCTGGCAATATTCCTATATGCTTGTGTAACCAGTCTTTCGGTACGCCACCTTGGCGAGCGCTTCCAACGCTCTAATGACACTATATCAAGGTATGTCTCTCAGTAGCTCATCCTGACGAAGCTGATCATTTGCTTTCTTTCAAGATATTTCAAACGAATCCTTGTCGCATTCTCCTTGCATCCAATCTACCCTACATATGTTCGGCTTCCCGAGGCACAAGCTCCAATCCCCCCTAAAATCCTCGATAGCACGAAGTTTTACCCTCACTTCACGAACATCATCGGCGCTATTGACGGCACACACATCACTTGTCACCCATCAGCCGCCGATCGTCAATCTTCTCATGACTGCAAGGGAAACTTAACGCAAAACTGTCTTGCTGCCTGCAACTTTGACATGCGCTTCACTTACATGTTGAGTGGGTTCCAAGGGTCTGCGGTGGATGCTCGTGTCTACCACATAGCTTGTTTGTCGGACTTTATGATCCCTCCAGGAAAAATTTATCTCACTGACGCTGGATTTGTGGCATGCGACGAGTTGCTTGTGCCTTATCGTGGCATTCGCTACCACCTTGCTGAATGGGATCGTGCAAACCTCTTGTATATCAGCTCCCAACTTACCGCACTCTCATACTTACATGTCTTGTAGACCCTGCAACCATGAGGAATTATTTAATCTACATCACGCAATGCTGCGCAATGTTGTTGAGCGGATTTTCGGTGTCATCAAGAAGTGCTTCCGCATTATTCAACTCCCTCCTGAGTACAGCTCCGACATTCAATCCCGCATCCCTCCAGCATTATTTTTAGTTCACAATATCATCCAAATTCACGACCCCGATGATTTATTGGATTACTGCCATGTGGATTCAGACAAGTGGAGTGCTCCATACTATAGTGGTACACTTGCTGACAGACCTCCGACTGAAGCAGCGTGCACCCGTGCACATATACAATGTGACCAAATCGCACAGGATATGTGGAAGGATTATTTGGCAGAAAGACGTCGTTGAGGGCAGCCAATGCCACCTGGTGTAGAAGAATAGTCAATATATCAAATGTAGCCACACACCTTCAGAACCAAGATGACGTTCTGATACCTGGCCCGTCGAACTGTACGTAGAACTTCCAATACATGGCCCGTCGAGCTCTATATAGAGCATTCTCTCTGAGAAACCATATGCCACGTGTCACACCTTCAGAACCAAGATGACGAGGTTCTGATACCTGGCCCATTGAGCTGTATGTAGAACATCATGCAATTGAAGTAGTACAAGAAAACCTAAGTACTACGCTTCTCGTGAGCCTGTAGGTAGTCTGCTAGGAAAATTTTGTGAACACTGTCTCGTGTAATATTGAGGTAAGAATTGGCAACCGTAACATCAGATTGAAATACTTTGATCATCTTAAGAACTTCGTGATCATCCAGATCATGCTCCTCTTGCACCTGGCAGATGGCCCTTTGCTTGCGCATTGGGACCAGCTCAACGAAATGACCCACGACGGCTTCCTGAAGTGCCGTAGTTGCAGTATCGATACTGCTCGTAACCTTTCCACCAAACTCTTCCAAAGCAAGCTGCGTTGAGATTTCGACGACCCTCCTGCACTCTTGCCCGACTTTGAAGAATGAGGAGGGCAAGATTCCTGGCGTGAGCTATCGTCGTCAATGGTTTTGCGTTTGATGGCTGTTGAAGAAGCTGGTGTAGAAGTAGAACCTGAGGAGGGTACAAGGAGGTGCAGCGCCATGGTTGGTGGGGCGACCTGAGGTGGGACAGTGGAACATTGGGTCTGGGGATCTTCAGAGACAGGCATCATTTCAGCATCAGCGCTCTCGCCAAATTCAACGCTGTTGAGCCTATTCTCTAGTGACATCATAATGATGTCACTAGTGCTTGAGCTGCCGGTTGGTGTTGATGTGTTTGCATTAACGTCGAGGCTCGCGTGGAAACCAGTCCAGGTGCTGGTATGAGATGGGAGGAATTCCACCAGGGCTTCATAATGTTCCCAGCCTGCATTTTTGATGGACTTCACTTGTGGGTCTGCCTACAAAAATTGTTAGCGCGGTGAAGAGACGGCCAAAAAAAAAATACCTTGAGTAGATCAGCCCATATTGTCTCGGATTCGGTGGTGATATTTGCCCCCTTTTCACGAGTGTATGTTATCCTAGAGGCATTTGCTATCTTGTCGACGACTTTGAACATTTTACGTATCTATAAAAGTACCTATCAATAACAGTGCCGCATACAAATTGATACAATTGAGATTAATACATACCCGCCTCCACTTTTGATGGCATGCATCAGGGGACTTAGCAGCACCCACCCCAGTGCCCTTAGCTGCCAGCTCTGCAGCAGAGGCAACCCAGAATGTCCTGTCAAAATTCATCCCATCACTGCCTTTGGCTTGTTGGGCGGAGATGTATGCGATCAAGGTGGTTTCATCAGCCAGGGACCAAACACAGCGGGATTCTCTGATCTCATTGGGTTCATCAGTTTGGGCGGATTTCCTCTTTTCCTTGGCCATAGCAGTTCTACCGCGTAGATTGAGCCGTTTGGATGAAAGTCGGGTTGCAGGCATGATCGATAGGATATGTGTTGGTGTGGCATGTATTGGTCACACTGACCGGCAGTTCGGCAAGCTTACTTAATGTAGTTTGTAGTTTGCGAATGTTAGTTGAAGTTGGCGAAATCTGAGCTCCCAAACGGACTCTAAGGCTTATAATCTCCTCTTCTGTAGTGCTAGAAAAGAAAGGAATGTTTTTGCCTAATTCTAGCCTTGACATCACTTACCTCCAAATCAGAACATGATGTCTGAGATGTAATAAGCTGCTTCTAGATATTATATAGTCTTTTGTCACTTGAGCAGCATTTGCAGGCTTGTCAGTACTGTTTAAGCAAATAGCATACTAAATAGTAGAAGTAAAAAGCATAGAATGGTGATCACCAATGAACTTCTAAAGGCTTGTATAGTGTCTATAGTAAGTTTTATTTGTAACCCTTTAGTGGACACAAGTAGCATTTGAGCTATTCTATAAAAAATTGGTTGAATTGTGTAGAAAGAGTATTGAATTAATTTTGTATAGTCAGTGATAAAAGATACAAAAAAAGGTTGATATGCTTTATTTCTATTATTTTTATACTTTCACATTCCATATGATATTCTAAGACATGTGTCATTGATCATATCATGTGTAGGTGGTCTAATTCTATGATTTTGATATAAAGTCAAACAAGTGAGTTACTAGACTAGAATAGCCATATATCTGCTCCATGATATCACTTTCATGAGGCATTCAGACATGTCACTATAGCCCTATTATATTCCCATGCCCTGGCTCACAATGATGCAATTACATTAAAATATGCAAACATTAAAATGCTTTTTTGAGCCACTATAGATTGACCCCTGTCTCCAGCCTCTGGCTCTATATATTTCTGTTTGCTGACTGATTCATGTTTCTCAGTTAATCTCTGACTTCATTTCTCAATGATGTGTTAGACTTTCCATATGCTCATTTTTAGCCTCCCCTATTCCTGCTTATTTATCCACAAGACTACCTGTAGTATATAAATCTCTTGTGCACCTCTGTAGTACTTCAGTATGAATATCAACTAGAATCTGACTTCTGTCAAGCCTCTACCATTCCTCTACTTACTCTTTTGACTCAAGACTGGTTTTCTTATTTATCCTCTATCCTTTCTATCTTGGACTGGCTAGTTTCCATGCCTTCTGATTAATTTCCATACTGAGTCCACTGATTCCCATACTGTCTGGTTCATTCCTGCACCTACTATTGGATCCTTGTATTACAGGCTCCATTGGTTCTGTAAGTTCTGTTTATAGGCCCTGGCTAGTTCCTGTGCCCTCTAGTTGGTTCCTACACTGGGTCCACCAGTTCCCATGCCTCAGGATGGCCAGTTCTTGCTCTTTTTTCATCAGACCTTCAACTCTGCCTGTGGTAGCCTTTTCTTGATTTTTTATTATAGACTAAAGTCTCAATAGTCCTTACTTCCTTTGATCCAAGTAGATACTATTCCCTAGTCATAGGTTCCTTGGACCACTTCCATATACTGTATATCCAGAACTTTAACCTCTATCTGCCAGAACTTCCAGATGTAGCTCCTGCCCTCTGAAATTAGTAGGCACAGCATACAAGCTGAAGCCAAGCCTACTGTCTGTCTGGCACTCTTGAAGTTATGACTTTGACAATAACAAGCTAAGGACGAATACTGAACTAAAGATCTTGTAGAAAGAGTTCATTATAAAGGTAAATAAAGACAAAGGAATTATGAAGGTCAAGTGGTAGGCCCATCTTAGTAGTGCTATCCATTTATAGGATCATTATTATACATGGATGGTAGGATATAAACATCCAAGGCAGGATCATTCAGGTCCTTTCTAACTTGTTCTACCTTAGCTTTATGATAGTCCTTTGAGTTCTCCAGACCACCTTTCTTCTGACTGTTCTTCTCTGGTATTTTATTTGGTGTCATCAGTATTATGGTCTCCAGTATGAACTTTAGGCATTCTAAAACTAGCTTCATGTCTTGATGGTCAGCAATATTAAACTCCCTGCTGACTTTTACAAGCCCTTGGTGGGTAATCATTATGAACTTCCAGAGGAAGTCATCTAATGCAATATCATAGATAGCAGCAGATCTTTCACACTCCAGTCAAGATTAGCAAATTGATGCAATAGATATTTGGGCCTTCAGGCCTATCATACTAGGCTCACCCAGAAGCTGGCCCCTTGAAGCTGGTCTCACTCCTGTTGCTAACCTGACCAGTTATATGTCTGGACCTCCTTTTATAGATTAGCCCCTGTCTCTGGCCTTCAGCTCTGTATATTTCCATCTGCTGACTGATTCATATTTTTCAAGTTAATCTTCAACTTCATTTTTCAATAATCTGTTAGACTTTCTATATGCTCATCCATAGCCTTCTTCATTCCTACTTACTGATCCACTAGACTACCTATAGTATATAAACCTCTTGTACATTTCTGTAGTACCTCAGTATAAATATCAACTAGAATATGACTCCTGTCAAACCTCTACTGTTCCTCTACTCACTCTGTTGACTCAAGACTAGTTCTCTTGTCTATCTCCCATCCATTCCACCTTTGACTGGCCATTATAGCACTACTTCATTATTGTGAATAAGATTGGGAGGGCTCATTGAGCTCTTTGAGTGATGCTCTGCTTTGTTGTTACTAGAGTCAGCCACAGTGGAGTTTGAAGTAGCATCAATACATCACAAACTCAGTCACTAGGGGTAGTTATCTTCGTCTTGAATTCTTACTCAAACACCACATCATCATGCTCAAACATATCACTAATGGAATGCTGGAGATCTTTATTCATGTTATACACAAACTTCATCCAGAACTGGCAGTGGAACTTTGAGCACTGAAAAGTACCTTGTTGGTAGAGCAAGTCTGTCAGAATCATGGCTCCAGGGGTGCTGGACAGATAGAGCAGACTTGGCTTTAGCTTGTGCACTGCACCCTATACCAGATATCAGATGTATCTGCTAATTTCAGAGGGTGGAAACTACATCCAGAAGTTCCAGCAGATAGGAGTTAAAGTCCAGATATATATGGAAGTGGTCCAAAGGACCTATGGCTAGGGAATAGTACCTGCTCAGGTTAGAGAAAGTTAAGGACTGTTAGGACTATAGTCTATAATAGAAGATTGAGAAAGGCTACCACAGGTAGAGTTAAAGGTCTAATGGAATAGAGACAAGAACCAGTGGACCAACGGTGTGGGAACTGGCAGACCCAGTGTGGAAATTGACAGGAGGACATGGAAACTGGCCAGTCAAAGGTGGAAAGGATGGGAGATAGACAAAAGAACTAGTCTTGAGTTAACAGTGAGTAGAGAAACAGTAGAGATTTGACAGGAGTCATATTCTAGTTGATATTTATACTAAGGTACTACAGAAATGTACAAGAGGTTTATATACTATAGGTAGTCTGGTGGATCAGTAAGTAGAAATGAAGAAGGCTATGGATGAGCATATAGAACATCTAACAGATCATGGAAAAATGAAGTTGGAGATTAGCTTGAGAAACATGAATCAGTCAGCAGATGGAAATATACAGAGCAATATTGTCTTCCAGCCACTGGTGAGAGTGTGAGGGGAATTAAAGTTGTAGCTGGGTTTGAAATTTTGCTGGTAATGTGACATTATGTTCTACCTATGTAGTACTCACAGTCTGCCTCTCTACACTTGAACCAGTGGTGGGAAGGAGCCTGGTAAGGTAGATGAAATGCAATTTCAACAAACATCACATGACAATTGTGACAGAAAAGCGACAATAGCAGTAAAGTCAATAACAATTCAGTAACCTAGCTTCCTGCAAATCTGTACTGTGATTCAGTAGAAACAATATGAATGATAATTATTGCATTTTCAGAATAGAATTATGTGCAGAAATGAGAGAGCTAATAGTTAAATGCCTGTTAAGGCTGTGCTCAAGGGGGGACTAGATCCAAGGGGCTTGGCTTCAGCTCGTGCGCTGCGCCCCTTACCCGAGTACATGCCCCTAATTTCAGGGGGTCTGGTAGTACTAGGTCCGGTAGTATATAACCCAGTAGTACTGTAGATACAAGTCAAAGAGTTAGACTGCCTAAGGCTGGAGCCAGTGGCGGAAAGAAACAGAGGTAGAGCTGGTAATAGGAATAGACTTAGGGGTCAACCCTAGTCTAGTGTCGGAGAATGACAAGAGTCAGAGAACTCAAGTCCAGAGAGGCAGGAATGAGCAGGACTATGTATAATATTCGAACTGAGGTATTTACAACAAGTACAGGAGTTTATATACTATAGGTATAACTAATGATCAGTAATCCAGAGTACAGAGGCAGTGAGGAAAGCATATGGCGAGTCTATTAGTAAGTCCGAATGGATCAAGTAAAGTAAGACGGATTATAGAGAAATGAACTCGGAGATGAAACAGGTACCGGAGATCAATAAGCAAGCGGATATCAATAGAAGCCGGAGGGCCGGAAGTAAGGGGGATTCTATATTGGGGTTAGGTCCAGTGGAGCGGACCTGCCCGGAGTTCAGGTCCAGCGGTCCAGAAGAAGCGCGCTGATGGAAGAGTTTGTGGATGCCAGAGATATGGGATATGACAATGCCATTCTGCACACAAAAGCAAGCCAAAGAAAAAACTCCACCACAGTAAGAGTGAAGTGGAGCTGCTCAGCAATAGAAGGCATCATGGCACCACAGAAACATCTCCACAGTGTATGGGCTTCAAACCTTTGGTCAAAGAAAGCCAGGACTCCTTCTAGAGATGATAATGAGGGAGTTTGACCAATTCCCTACAGCTTAGAATTTATTTTTGTGGGAAATAGCACTCAGCGTTGGTGAACAACAACTATTATTAATGCTTGATGTACCTATGGGAAATAGCACTAAGGCAGTTCAAGTACAGAGCTACATATAAGAAAGAGACAGAGACACATACCTCAGCGTTGGTGAACAACAACTGAGATACACAAACATGATGGGGATGAAGTACTTATAGGAAATAGGAAAAACATAACAGAGCTTGAATATCATACAAAGTGGCAAGGTTGTGCCCCAAACCCCAGTGACAATGCTAATCAGTCTGAATGCAGACAGACTTCTGAACAACTCTTCAACACACCCCCTCAACCCGCCACGAGTGATAGACTGGAGCGATGAACAATGAACGTAGGACATGAGAGAACCTTGGTAAAGATGTCGGCACTGTTGCGATGGGTGGAGACCCAGATGGGTAAGAAGGTACCAGCTTTGACATGTTTTCTGGTGAAATGGTAGTGCAGATCAATGTGCTTCATACGGGTATGATTGGCAGCTTCTGCAGATAATGCGATGGTGCCCATATTGTCGATGTATAGTTTGAGAGGGAGGGTAAAAGTGATCTTCAAGCATTCACAGAAGGACTTGATCCAAAGTCCATCCTGGATAGCTCCTGTCAGAGCCATGTACTCCAATTCCACCAATGACAGTGCCTGAGTCACTTGCTTCTTTACTGCATGTGAGATGGGACCACCATGGTAATACCAGACGTAGCCTGTAATGGAAACACAATCTTCAGGGGACAAGGCCCAATCCGCATCGCTGAATCTGTGGATGGAGGTGTCTGTGTTCTTTCCCCCATAGTGCACGCGATAGGACAGAGTACCAGTGAGGTAACAAAGGATGTGTTTCGCAGCAGCATAGTGACGAAGTTCGAGGTTGGAATTGCACTGAGAAAGCTTCATAATGGCAAGGGCGATGTCGGGGCGAGTGTACATTGCAAGGTAAAGCAATTCTCCAATGAGCTTGTGATATTCCATCTCAAGATTTTTGACATGAGGATAGACATCTGTGTCTTGTCCAAAAGGAAAGGCTGGGTCCATTGGGAGTGAGAAGGGATTGCATTGATGGAGACCATGTTCTTCGAGAAGGTAAATGATATACTCCTGTTGATGCATCCAAAGTTCTCAAGTGGCACACAAGCACACATATTGAACACCTAGGTGCTTGACGACTGGCCCCAAGTCAGTGATTCCAAAGTGTTCTGTGATGTGACCCTTGATCCAATTGAGGAACTTCCGATTGTTACTGCCTGCAAGGCCATCATCGACTTGCCATGTGATGATGCATATAATGTGCACCCCCTTACTGGTGACATGATCATATATGAAAACAGCATAATCAGCTTTGCAACAGAGGAATCCCAGACAAATGAGGACAGCGTGCAAGAGCTCGTACCAGTCATACACAGCTTGCTTCAGCCCATAGAGTGAAGACAGCAGGTGGCATACCAAACTTTTGCCACTTGGACCAACATGCTCGAAGCCAGGTGGCTGATGCATATAGACATCCTCACACAATTTTCCCCACAGAAAGGCACACTTTGCGTCAAAGCTGTCAATTTCCCAGTTGTGAGCTGCTGCGTGTGCAGAGAGGAGTCAAATGAATGATGGTCTTGCGATGGGTGCAAACATTTTACCAAAGTCAACTCCTGGCACCTGTTACAACAACGTGCGCGTCCCACCCTTTTTTCCATCACATCGTCACACTTTCACCTCGTCACGACATCACCGGACCTCATCCGTTCACAGAAGCTTGACGCTTCCCTTTCTCCAGACCCGCAGACCTTCCCTTGCTTCTCTTTGATCGCCGTATGCTTCCTTCTTCTTTGATGTTCCATCTTGTTCTATGACATTCCACTTCTCTGATTCTAGCTTGCCTCATGTACCATATTTCCGTCTCTTATCTCTGACTCATACGATTACCCTTAACCGGCCCTAAACCACCCTACTTAGTATATATAGACCTTCGATTACGCTTGTATTTCTCTAACTTGAATCTACTCGGTTTTAGACCTTGAACTCCAGTTCCTCTGAGACGAACCCCTTCGCGTTAGGGACCCTCACCGACGACTCTCTTTGCACTTCGCATTGAGCCCTTGAACCCTTCGTCTGCGGACTTAGGTCTCCATCCTTGAACTCCGACGGTTTGTACTGTCGTCGTTCATCTCTCCTCCGAACCCGGGATTATATCTCGCTCTCGATACGCTTGCTACTTCGATCGTCCTTGTAGGACTTAGCAAGAAGAACTATCCGAGTGCGTAACAGCACCTGCAAGAAGCCCTGTGCCATGAGATGGGCTTTGTGCACAGGCCCACCTTTTGCATCCTCCTTGAACTCTAGGACCCATCTGCAGCCTATCACCTTGTGTCCCTTTGGAAGCTCCTTTAATTCGTAAACATTCATCTCTGACATTAAGTTGATCTCCTTCCGCATGGCAGCAAGCCAATTGACATGATCTGAGCGTTGCATTGCTTTGTTGAAAGTAGCAGGTGGAATTTTCATGTTATAGTCTGAGGTGAGTGGGTTTCAACGAGTGTCACTATGAATGGTGACATAGGTGAATTCAGCTGTGATGAGATTGGCAAGCACACGGGGATGACCAACTTCATCCTCATCTGGGACAATGACATCAGGGTATGGGTCAGCATCAACAGGTAAGGCAGGCACAGCATTCACCCCCTCAGGAGGCACCCCCTGAATGCATGCTTGACGTAACTCATGCTGACAGGCCAATTGATCGTGATCGGACACTATCTGCTCATGAAAGATCTGACCACATGCAGTGGGCAAGCAGACACGTTCAGAGTGACAAGTTTCAGCAGGTATAGGTCCAGTAGCAAGTAGAGGTGCAGGTGCAGCATTTGACACAGAGGGCATGAAAGATGTAGAGGCAGGATAGGGAGCAGGAGCCACTGCTGTATCCTCATCCTCTGAATCATCATTGTCTGTTGGAAAAGGATGCCCAGAGAATGTTTCATCAAATATTATGTCATGGAAGTTGAAGAAGGTGCCAGTTATCTTATCCCTGTAGCGCCAAGCATGCCCACCTGGTGCATAACCCATGAAGTAAGCCTTGCGTGATTTCAGACCCAACTTCTACTGGAGTTCAGTGGGAATATGAGCAAAGCAGTGAGCACCAAAGATGCGGATATGGGAAAGGTCAGGCTGAACATGATGTAGCATTTCATAGGGTGTTTTGCCTGCAGGTAGAGCATGAGATTCAGTTTGATTGAACAAATACGCTGCAGTCAGGGCTGGTTCCCCCCAGAGAGTGCATGGGAGACATGCATAGTTCAGCATTGCATACATTTGTCCTTTGATTGTGTGAAGCACATGTTCAGCCCTCCTGTTTTGTTGATGTAAATAGGGTGCAGAGAGCTGACACTCAATCCCAGCTGCTTGCAGTTCAGCAGTAACGCATTGTTAAGAAATTCTCCACCATTATTGGAATGGAAAGCAACAACATGCAAACCAGAATGAGTCTCCCAACATGTGCGAACAATTTGCCATGCATCTAAGGCCTGGTCCTTGGTGGACAGGAGCTGAAGGTCCAAAATTCCTGTATGATCGTCAAGAAAGATGATGAAGTAGTGTTTATGATGAGGAGTGAGAACAGGAATGGGGCCACAAACATCAGAGTGAATCAACTCAAGAAAACGAGAAGCAGGAGGGGATTCTGATGCAGGATGAGGCTGACATGGATGCTTGGTGACAATGCATGACTTGCAGTGAGACAGGGCTTCACTAGAGTTGACAGAAAAACCCATGAGCAATGTGAGGAAAGACGACGAACAGATTCTCCTCCGGTGTGACCCATGCGAGCATGCCAAATGTCATAAGTCAGCGGAATGCATGCAAAAGCAGAAACCTCTGATGGCATGGATACCAGGGGCATTGATTCCTGAGGGGAAATGAACTCGAGATCAACATAAAAGAGATGTCCCAACATGGGAAGCACCCCAAGCAATGCTTCTCTGTATACAAGATCACAGCAAGCCAGCTCACCCCAAAAATTGCATTCCCATCCCTTAGCTAGCATCCATCCAACAGAAAGTAGGTTCAGCATGGCCCCGGGCGCATGGAGACAGTTCAAGAACCATACTCGATGCCAAGTACCACCAATCTTAGCCAAGTGACACAGTCGCCATGACCAGAAGTGTGAAGCGAGCCATGATTCGCTGTCTTGACAATGACGGGATCCTGGGTGGAGTATGTCCAGAACATGGCACAGTCACTGATGAGAGTACTGGTGGTGCCGAAGTCAAGAATGGTGGATAACACATGGGCGTGAGCTGAAACATCGTCAATCTCATCAGGCATCTCCTTGATGCCCGCGCATGATAGATCATGTCGGAGGGAGGCAGTTACATCAGGTCCCGTGTGAGTGGCCAATGCAGTGATAACAGGTGGTGGGTCCAATGATGACATTGAAGGAGTGGGAGGTGTGCTTGCGGCGACTGCCTCAGTCTCCTTTTTCTTCTTCTGCCAAGGTGCCTGTCCTGCCATGCCTCTGCCCTCACGGAAACAGTGTTCCTCACCATGGTCTCCACATCCACACCCTGGTTGTTAGGCAGAAGATCCCTTGAGGGTTGTTCTTGTGCTTCTTTAGTCTGGTGATGGAGTTGACATTGGGGGTGGAAGAAGTAGAAGTGGAGTTGGCATACTCAGATCCAGGAGTGGATGTAGCCATGGAATGAGTGTTAATCATGCAGAATGCTTTGGCCGTGATGTGCGCTGTACAACTCTCAAATGTGAGACTGTTCATTTGGAATGAAGCAGAGATGGGAGCTCCACTACTGAGTGAAGAACTGACGACAGTGGTGGAGAAGCTGTCTGCACGAGCTGCATGTGGAATAATTGCCAAGGAGGAGATGTGGGCAACCCAGGAAAGAAGATTGAACACGGCTTCTTCATCAGAATAGGCAGTGCACCCATGCCAATGAGGCGATCTCAGCAACTAATATGCTGACCAACATAGTTACTTGCATCTTGTGCATCTTTCATGTGAAGTGCCTGTATGTGCCTTCGAATGACGAACTGAGAACTGATGTCGTTGCGATGGAAGTGATCTTTGAGAATTTTCCAGGCTTTGTGCACTGTCACTGAGCTGTTGCGAGGAATGAGAAGATGAATGCTCAGAGTGAGCTTGCAAAGGATGATTGTTTTGGCCTTGGAATCGCTGATGAGCCAAGGCTCGTATGGCAGCCTTTTCAGCATCAGTAGGAGTCACTGGAACAGCCGCTGTGGGCAAGATCAATGCCATTCCAAGGATATCACCCAGACTTGCATTCTCAGTCACATGGCACCAGAGGTCATCATTCATTAGGACAAGCTGCACCTGTGTCTCCCAGGGGATGTAATTGTCTTCTCCAGTCAATTCTGGTATGTGGTCATACTTCCCCATTATAGAGGCAACACATCAGAAGTGACTTCAATGAAGAACAATTTGAGTTGTTCCAATGAGAGGGAGTTCATATTTTCCAGTTTCCATGCTTTTTAGAGCACGGGGCTCATAACCTGTGGGAAATAGTGCTCAGCATTGGTGAACAACAACTATTATTAATGCTTGATGTACCTGTGGGAAATAGTGCTAAGGTAGTTCAAGTAAGTACAGAGCTACATGTAAGAAAGAGACAGAGACATGTACCTCAGCATTGGTGAACAACAACTGAGGTACACAAACACGATGGGGATGAAGTACTTATAGGGAATAGGAAAAACATAACGGAGCTTGAATATCATACAAAGTGGCGAGGTTGCACCCCAAACCCCGGTGATAATGCTAATCAGTCCGAATGCAGACAGACTTCTGAATGACTCTTCAATAATTTTCACCAGTCTTTTTGCACTTATCAATATCTTAATCACTCTATTTCACTTGCATATGTTATTCCAAGTTCTGTAATCACTCTACATACACAATATTTAAGTACTCCATGCTTTTTACACTCCAACTTGCCAGTGTGCCATTCGACAATATGTTTGGCTTGACTTATCCTCACAGCATCACACATCTGTCACATCATGTGATGTTCGTTGAAATCGCATTGCGTCTACCTTATAAGTATAAGCACGAGCAGAGACTCATAACACGTCAGTATAACGCAATAAACACAAAAATAAAGAACTTGGCAGATGCGCTTATCACGTGTCCACCTACTACCAATATTGACGGCTCAGTTGGTATGGGTAGAAGTTGCCTTCTGAATTACCCTGCACCTGCGGGTACCGTCCTTGCACGCTGATTAACAGGTTGCTGTTGCACACCGGCACCTTGACCTGAATCTTTGTGAAAAGCAGCTTCAGGCGACCCATTCTGCGCAGCTACCCACGACCCAAGAACCCTTGCCCATGACCATACAACTACCTCTCACTGGGCATATGGTGGTTGATTTTGCGTCTGCTGCTGTGGGGGCTGGTGGTACCTGATGTCATCAGCATACCTACCGAATTCGCGCTGCATGCTAGCACCCATACTCAACCCTTCATTCTGCTTCGAGGGCTGATGTTGGTGCTGGAACATGTCTGGGGAAGTAGGAGCAGGGTGCTTGGCGAAGGGCGTAGGGTACCCTTGGTTGTAGGGAGCACCATAGTACTGGCTTTGAGGTACGGATAATAGTAGGGCATGGGCGGTGCATATGGCTGCTGTGCGTTTGTGGTGGCAGGCTTGCTGACGAATGAGACGCAGAAGGAGGAATAACCGACGAGGGAGGTTGCGAATGGATGCTGGTGTTAGGAGGTAGGAAGGCCCCTGATATCATCATGGCCCAAAGCATTGCGATTACCGCCAAACCCTGGAGACTGCGCATACGAATCATAGAAGCCCTGCTGCACATCCAATCAGAACACAACTACGCCAAGAAGTCGGAATGGACTAACGCGTTGATTATCGCTGTAGTATTCACTGCCTCCGAAGCCACTAAGGTGACTCCCTTGATCTGGTGTTGCTGATGCTGCGTCCCTGATCTGTCCAAAGGGACCCATACCACCACTCATGGATGCACTATAATCCTGCTGCTGAGGGAGTGTCGGCGCGCTTGAAGTACGGCGCATCTTGCCAGGAAGTAAGCGGCAGGACTGGGCCTGCACCTGCTGCACAGGGGTGTACTGTTGATATTGTGTTTGCGGGCTGTCGAGGTGCAGGTGCGCAGCATATGGTTGGAGCTGTGGCAATTGCTGAGGATTGTTGAGATTGAACTTGGTATTGTGGCTGGTGCTGCGGCTGTGACCGCGGCTGATGTTGTGGCTGATGCTGGTGTTGGTGCTGATGCTGAGCCTGATGTGGCGGCTGCGAGGGAGGCTGTTGCGTAAAGCTGGTGCTCGAAGGCCGAAGAAGCGTGTTGAGGTACCTGCGGAATTGGTGTTTGAGGTTGGGGAGGTACGAATTGTGTTTGTTTGTGAAGGTGGTAAAACAGGCTGCACCGGCGGAGGAGAGAATATAGGTTGCGAGGGAGATGTTGCGATAGACGCAGCAACAGACGCAACAGAAGCAGAGTACTCTGTTGAGATTCTCGTGCGGGAGGCGCAGAAGGTGGGAGGGGCTGCGTGACCTGCTATGGTGATGGCTGCTTTTTAGCTACAGGAGGCTCGACTCTGCCCGAAACATCAGCCAACTATCTTCAAATCAATTCTCAATCTTGCGACTCACCGCGTAGGCTCGATGACATCTCCGCCAAGACTCAAACTTCCAAACTGCATCCCTATTTTTTCAAGACCAGGCATAAAACCAGTCGACAGAGGCATCACAGCAG
The DNA here is from genome assembly GCA_016584345.1 of Suillus ampliporus. NCBI lineage: Eukaryota > Fungi > Basidiomycota > Agaricomycetes > Boletales > Suillaceae > Suillus > Suillus ampliporus. The sequence goes on along the minus strand of JABCPV010000059.1, from coordinate 83,137 downwards.
CCTGATCAATACCCTTGTACTTCCCACGAACCGCATGGCGCGAAAAAAGAGACACGGGCGATTTAGACCTCGTCGGCGCATCCTGCTTTTGAATTTGGGCCGGAAGAACTGAGACCGAGACAAGAGCCACAGGCTCCGGTGCGGGGGCAGCAGGCTCCTCTTGTATAAGGGGAGGCTCCGGTACGGGTTCTGGCTCCGATGTTGGCAGGGGCTGAGATGAAACCCAAACGTCTGCAGGAGATTGATGTTGGATTTGGGGTTGGAGTGAGAGTTGGGGCTTGTCGTCCCATTCAAGAGGTTGAACACTTGTTGGGTCTTCCCAACCCCTCCGATGCTGGTTCTACATCGCCATCGACAGCTGGTGGTGGTGGTGGATGTTCAAAGATCGATTCAGGCGCAGGATGGACAGCTGATGGTGCTGCTGGTGCGGGAGGCGACGCTGCAACGACCTTCTCTTGTGGTCTGCGCACAAGCGATGCCAGTATGATTAGCTGCTAACATAAAATTGAGCTCGTGGCCATACGCACTTTGCAATCTAGGCCCACAAAAGCTTGGAAGTCGCCGGGAGTTTAGCAGATGATATAGGAGGTTTGGACGCAGCACCCCAACCAGTATTAGCACCCCACGGAGTAGAATTTGATGGCTGCGATTGAACAGCAACCGGTTCAGCAGGCGTAGACTCTGAAGGCCAAATCGAAGCTACGGCAATTCATTTACTTCCTGCGCAACACTCCAACCTTCATTCAACTCTGGCTTATCAACAATATGTTCAGTCAGATCCTCAACCTGTGTCAGTTTGTCTTCGGGGGCAGGACCTGAAGGTTTACCACGGGAAGGATGAGCATGCGAATGTCCGTTGACTAGAGGTCCACCCCGAGCGCTACTACGACCACCTCTTGCGGGACCACCGCGTCCCCCACGCTCACCTCGACCGCCACGCGAGTCACTACATGAGATGCTCGGGTCCTTTGACGGTACGTGCTGGGCCACAGGAGTCTTTTTGTCCTTTTTGCGCGTAACTGAGCCCCATTGCTCCGCGTGCCCTATGGGTCGTTGCGGAAATTAAGAAAACCAAATCCATGTCAAACGCAAAAAGAAAAGCAAAAAAAGAAATGAACACACCTTCACTGATTCGAGTTACAGCAACTTCAATGTCACCTCCGACTTCATTGAGTGAAGACTAGATGTCTGGAAGCATGGAGTATTGATGGAACGTCGCATCCAAAAATGAGAAAACGTACCTTCGTTTGACCAAGCGGAAATAGTTCTTGGAGTGCTGGGACTTGAGGGTAGAATTTTGATTCCGATGGGTCAGAGGGCTGTTTGTTTCTGAACGCGGCTGATTTATAGGAAGACATGTTCGACGAGGACGGGACTGGTTTGTGCTGCTCCTTCTGGAGGGAAGGTTTAGCGGGTGAGGGGGAGGGCTCCACTTCAGGAGAGATGGGAGGGTTCTTGAGCATCATAGACACGTTGCGCATATCATCAACAGGGGTGGCCTCACATGAGATAACTGGGATAACTCATCCCAGTTATCTCATGTATGACGACTACTGCGAGTGACCTGGGGGCTCTTCTCCTCCGATTCTTCTGGTGAACCGGGTACGAAGCGCCCGATGAAAGCAAGATAGGAACGAGACTGGCATTTCTATAGCTTGTACTGACTCCAAAGCATTTATGATGTTGCACACTTTTCTTCCTCTTCTCATACAGACCCGAGAACGTAGGGTCATCTGGATTGATGTTGCTCTTGATTCTGCCTTGGAGTCCATCCCTAGTTCCGGCGTCACTGATATGTAAAGCGAGTGCTATCCCCTGAAGATCTGCCTTCTTCTTTAAAGGTATTGTACCACTGAATGCTATGATTGGAGTTATGCGATGTTCGCGTCAACCATAGCATCACGTGCCTCGCGGATCCAGGGTTTCAATTGTGACAGTGATCGCTCTGTGACATTGTGAGTGGTTGGCCACCTCCCTGAGCTCAGCTCTCCGCGCACGCTTGTTCACGTCCTCAAGCATCTCTTAACAAGCCGCCGTTTCAAACTACCGATCCTGAGAATGCGATAGTTCTGAAGACCTACCAACCTCGTCTTTCGCCACGGCGATCCTGAAAACTCGGAGGTGCTGACCGCGGAACAACATTAGTGCGATAAGCTCACTTTATCGCCGCTGCGGCCTACCAGGACCTCTTCGTATCCTGTCTCCCACGCTCATGTCGGACGCCCTCTGGTCTCCACCACCTCACGTCCTTGACCACGATTGTAAGTGCCCACCTTTTCCATCCTGCTCGCACGAGAGTGCTGACTCTTTGATCCCGAGAACGCGATTGTGGGGCCAAGTTAGTGCGATACGCTCAATTGTGGTCACCTCATCTCCCACAGCCCCTTGTCTCCTACTCTGACCTCCACGTGCACGCCGTTGACCACCTTGTGACGAGCTACTTTGTCGATACTCAGAACACGACCGCGCAGCCAAGTTAGCTCAAACGATCTGCTGTACCCCACTTCCAGTACGTTGGATTATTATCAAGTTCCTCCGGCTGTGTATATCTGATGATATGATCAACAGTACGAATGGCTAGGCTCCTTCGTTCCAGGAAGCCACCATCTAAGTGGACAGAGAGTGACCTGAATTTCTACCATATTACAATCGACAACACACAGGAGTTCAAAACGTTCTTCGGATATGGTCTACCTTCCCTCCGCCCGTCTGTTAATCCGGTGGTTCTGGACTACGTGCACTATACCCCCGACGATATAGAAGACGCGATTGAAGACGCGGATGCCGAAGACTTCTTCCTCTATCTCAAACAGGCGATAGAAGATCTGGAAAGTGCTGTTGATCAATTCGTCGTTCACCTCGTTTGTTTGTTCAAGTACTGCAGCACTAGGTGCTCTATCCTTATGCAAAAATCGATACCGTTTCTCGTGTGTGGAACAATTACCACTTCCAAACCCAACGTCTGTGCTTGATGAAGATACAGGGTCCCATATTCTGGTTGAAGAGGGCAAGCGATACGTATCCTGGGAGAATCCTGAACTACAACTTGTTGCCGAAGCCATTGCCGCCTTTCAGCACGGCAACAAACTGATGCGGGGTGCTGGGAAAGAGCCTTCGGAGAGGAGGATCATCCGGGATCATCATGATCGGTACCTCGCCCACCTTCTACAGGATAACGGTCACCAAGAACTTGAGCAAATGTGTAGAATGCGGCCTGTATCATGAAGAAGAAATCATCATCTACAAGCCCAAGCTATCTGTTCCACGTCCTCAGATGCTGAAGGTGGAAGGTATGAGACAGCGCTGCTTATATGTCGACCTTGGCTTGTGCCCGCCAGCGCGTCGGCGAATCCGTTCTCGCCGTTCTCGGTAGCTAGAACAGGGGGTTCAATGCTGCGGGCCTGAGTAGCTGGTGCTACATTCGTCAAGCAGTTACACCAGCTGCGCCGTTCGCATTCCTCACTTCATCTCGCGAACCCAGTGAATCAACTGGGTTCATTGCTATTAATTTTCTGGGAGAGCATGCGCTTGCACTTCGTCAGAACCAGTCTCGGAACGACACTAGATTTCAAGTAGTGCGCATGCGCATCTTGACTTCGTCGTCCAAATTGGAAGCTCTGATCGAGTATGGCAGGGGGGAGATAACTGCTTATTTACGTAAATTGTTGGCGGGCTCATACCCATGCTCAGCGCTCGGCTGTGATCTAAGCCTATCTGCCGCGGTGCTTGACCTCTACTCGGCAAATATGCGAGAGGGGAACCTCGTCAAGGACATTGATAATAATACCGGAGAAGGGTACGCAAGCATGACAGTACTAGTACTTCCTATGTCATGTATGTACCCATGAAACACCGCCGACCGGTATTCCACACTGATCACGCCCTATTCGGTTAGTTGGCGGCGGCGTAACCACAACAGGAGTGACGGCGCTTCTGCAGTGTCATGGCATCTAGTGGTGGTCCCACAACTCCCACAACTCCATGAAGCGTTCACGGCCGAAAGCTGTCCCTCTGGTTCCATACCTCATCCAGAGCGCATAAACACCCAGTCTAATTTGCATCGGTTGCAGCAGCATATTATTCTAGTCCTAGAGCGTTGCTAAATACAATGATCTTGACTTGGATTAACCAAGATTAAAGACCACGCACAGGGTTCCAACCTGTGACTCAGGGGACTGACAAAGCGAAGTCAGGCTCCCGTGCACGTTCGACACTGCCTCTTGGCGTCGGTGAACTTCTGAAGGTGCCGGTAATGTCTCGAGAACCGAATTCGAATAAGTATGACGAGGTATGACGGTAGATATGACAGGAGACCAGGGAACTACTTGACTAATGGGTGAGAGTCCGAGGAAAGAGACTTAGTCTCGGCCAAGATGACAGGGGTTGTCTGCGCCCCATGAATCTGAGAACACCCCTAGAGGTGCCAAGAAGTGTCGAGCGAGAGTAAAGCGAGAACGAGAACGAGCGGGATTAAGATCAGGGCTAAGCACACTAGTGTTGAAACATGGTGCGATGCTGATGGTACGATTATCAAGCTAGCTCAAAAATGCAAGCCGAACGAAGTCCGATAACCAGTTATCAACGTTCGGGTTGGTTATCAATCTGATTAGCAATATCTGAGAGACCACTACCTGCACGCATGTGGGCGTGTTTTATGCTATTAGCTGTCTTCAGCTGGCAGCCGAGCTGAGAAAGAGTGCGGACATAGTTTCTAACCCATGTTTGCTACAAGCAAGCGGAGCGAGCGGTGATTATCAATGACGAGATTCTAGCGGGGTTCGCCGGCTGTTGACGTTATCGTATCACTGATTAGATCGCCCCACCCAAATTATTGGTTCTGGTATAAAAGGTACACCTCCCCTCCCAACATATCCGCATCTTTCCACTTTACTCCATCACCACTATCATCTCCAACATGGTGAGTATATCGATGAACTCATGTTTGGTTGCTAATAACATCGAACGCAGGTCGTCAAAGTCGGTATCAACGGGTACGCTAGTAGCACAGTCGGTTGAGAGGTTTATCGCTGATCGGATATTGTCTCCTTTGTCGCTGTTTAGTTTCGGTGAGTATATGCTCTTGATTCGTTGCGAGAATATGTCTCTTGACGCGATATCGTACCCTCAGGTCGTATCGGTCGTATTGTCATGCGCAATGCCATCGAGAACCAGGACATCGAGGTTCTTGCTATCAATGAGTGGGTTCATCTCCTAATGAATTTTGAAATGCATCTGATTCTCGTCCACAGCCCCTTCATTGAGTTGGAGTACATGGTCAGTGGACGATCTATCCTTGCGCACCGAGTTCGCTCTGATCAGGAGGAAATGTAGGTTTACATGTTCAAGTACGACACCGTCCACGGCCGCTTTAAGGGCGACGTGCACACCGAGGGCGGAAAGCTCTACATCAACAACAAGCCCATTCAAGTTTTCAGCGAGCGGGATCCTGGCAACATCAAGTGGAGTTCGGTCGGCGCCGAGTACATCGTCGAGTCCACTGTAAGTTTCTCGACTACTCTTTCATGCCCCTCTTGAAAGCTAACTGGATCGACGTGAATAGGGTGTCTTTACTAGCACTGAGAAGTAAGGGTTTTATCTTATGGATCGAGTGCTGAATATTAAGACTGTTATCTCAGGGCCTCTGCTCATCTCAAGGGTGGTGCAAAGAAGGTCATCATCTCCGCCCCTTCAGGAGACGCACCCATGTTTGTCTGCGGTGTCAACCTCGACGCTTACGACTCCAAGTACACCGTTATCTCCAACGCCTCCTGCACAACCAACTGCCTTGCACCCCTCGCGAAGGTGATCGATGACGCCTTCGGTATCGAGGAGGGTCTCATGTCCACCATCCACGCGACGACAGCTACTCAAAAGACCGTCGACGGTCCTTCCAACAAGGACTGGCGCGGTGGACGTGCTGTTAACAACAACATCATCCCATCCTCCACGGGTGCTGCCAAGGCAGTCGGCAAGGTCATTCCTTCACTGAACGGCAAGCTCACGTGCGTGATTTCGAACTTGTTCCACGAATATGAGACGCTGATCATGATCTTGTAGTGGTCTTGCCTTCCGTGTTCCCACTCTGGACGTCTCCGTCGTCGACCTCGTCGTACGCCTCAAGAAACCCGCCACCTATGATGACATCAAGAAGGCTGTGAAGGCCGCTGCTGACGGCCCTCTCAAGGGCATCTTGGCCTACACTGATGAAAGCGTCGTCTCGACGGACTTCCTCGGCCACCCTGCATCGAGCATCTTCGATGCCACCGCGGGCATCATGCTCAACCAGCAGTTCGTGAAGTTGATCTCATGGTACGACAACGAGTGGGGCTACTCGAAGCGCGTGTGCGACTTGCTCGTGTACGCTGCTAACAAGGATGCGGGTAACTGAAGGGAAAGCTGCGAACGTCCTGAATCATGCCTATAGTCTGAGGTATTACTATTAAAAATAAATGATGTATTTGTGTACGAACATAGTGACGCCTCAACAGATCCGCTTACCTCTCTGATGTGCCTGGGTGCGTCATCAAGTAATAGTAAGTACTTAGGTTTGCCTTGTCTATCGGCCGGTAAGCGTTCGCGAGAGTGTGCCAAATCAGGAACCACAAAGAATTGACATAGAAGGCGCGATTAAACCGATCAATAGATTGCGACCTGCCTTCTGAAGTGTCACGACCATAGGACCCTGGATGCGCGTGCGTTGTATTTCGGTTAGTGTTTGCAGCATTATTATAACATATCGAAGGCTAACGAGAGCAACAGGCCCATGGGTCCGGAGACTGAGAGTCACGTTGTGATTGACGCTATACATCAGAAGTCTCAATTATACATAGTCAAATACCCGGCCATGCGTACACGTGACTGAGCAGCTGGCCTCGAGGGCCTAACAGCACATCTTCAAGCGCTGGGCGGGTACATAACAGGAACAGCCGATTGCCCTCTGCCTTCGAGGCTTATCTGAAGTCTAAGCAACATTGGATCATCAGCGCTTCTTAGTAGCACTGTAATTATCAACATGTGATCGAAATTTACATACCACTTGGCTTCCAAACAATCAGCACAGATTGGCAACTCGTTGCCAGTATGAACAGACGAACATTCCGGCATCAAAGGTTGTGAAGCACATGCCCGATTCACTTACCGAAGAAGTTCCTCGGGGGCTGAAAACTGAAACATATCGAGTCAAATTACAACATGGCATCAGATTAGAAGTCACAAAAAAGATACAAAAAATGGCTTGGCTAGAATACACCCGGAATGAGTCTGTATCGCACCCTTTTCGACCACCGATCCCATTCTTCTTCAAAATGCTTGCGAAGCATCGCGTCCTCGCTGAAGGCCCGTGCGCGGCTTAGGACGATAGATAGTGTGAGTTGGAGCAACCACGCCCCGAGTAAGGAACGCCCAAGGTAAGTGGAGAGCCACCCGGATCTCCGCATGAACGACCCAGGGCTCGCGAAGATGAGCGAGATGCCTAACGAGGCGATGCAACTAGATGTATAGCTTGGATGGCGCACGATGTTGTACGGACCCGTGGTGACAAGTGAGTGGTTCTTGCGTATGGTGAGCTGGTGAGTGAAGTGGCGTCCCATGACGCGGAAACACCATAGGCGCCCCAGGCTACCGATGATGACGCAGGTTGTTCCGAGTATGAAGTATCTGTTTGGCATCATATCTGGAAGCCTTCCAGGAGGAATTAGAGTCGAGAGGATTTTGGACGAGACAGGTGACGGAAAATGAGCCGCCAGTATGACGGCTATCTCCGCAACACAAGGTATCAAAGCCGACAACTGTAACATGTTCAACAAGGTATACAGAAGTTGGGATTCTACTTACCCGTTGTAATACTGGATAGATAGCTGGGCAGATACGCTCGTAGAGCGGGCCACCGCTAATGACTTCATCATGGTCGGGTGTCGGGTTTGGAGAGAGGAACGCACTATTGAATACAAAGACAGATGGCAATAGAAAAGGAAGCTTCATAAGAGTCATAGTGGCAATGGTTCGTAATTATCGTGACTTGTCGTGCAAATGTTATGGGCCTGATACACTGTTCACACACCTCTTATATGTATGGCCTTGCATAGACGCGCACCAACATAACCAGCTTATCAGTCTCGACCAAGGCCTGTCAAATTCCAGAAGGGGCGGCTGCACGTGAGGTGCGAATAATGGCTTCCCGAGATTGATCAAAAGAAGAAGGCCTACATAACGCCGGACTTCAACCGAACCACACGCCTGCACCAGCGCCTGCGCTCAACTGGAATGATGTCGTTCTTCGGAATGCTAAAATGTTGGAGGGTAAGCTGTGTCACATTACGTTGTGGCCACAGGATCTGGGCTAGCCTGCAAGTTGGTGCCAGCATACTATCATGAGGCTCTTGAATTTACGTTCACGATTGTCGGGCCGTCAAACACTGTGACTGAAAAGGTTAGGATGGTCAAGGAGATTCATGTAAGTATCCTTATACTTAAAGAAAATGTTGTACGATGGGACGGAAATTACGTTACCGTTCAACGTTTAACTCAGACCCCCTACATGTCCGATTCAGGAACTTTGAATTTGCTGACTCTTCGCTAGTAGGGAGATCAAGGGTTGTTTTGGCGGAACTAACAAAATATGGGTTTCAAGAGAATGAACTGCTGGGCAACTGCTGGGGGCTAAGAGCTAGCACTCAAGATGAGTTTCACCCTCCTTCCATAAACGGGTGGAGATGCGCCACTCGTCTGATCTGACACATCCGTCGGATAACGTTAACCTCGAGCCTCAATCGGTAGTAGGTCCTAGCTCTCAGGCTGTCCGTTGACTCAGCAAAGTCTTAACCGTAGGTTCAGGACAAGCTGGGCCCCGATCTGTCACCATGCGGTCTGGCGACAACTCTTATTGACATACAATCGCAAAAGTCTTATTCCCTTTATAGATGCTGTACTAGAGAAGAAGAGACCTAGCACTGCTATGCTCAGCCTTGTCTCTACTTCTCTTTCCGCCTCCATGTGCTGTACCAGAACAGCTCTTGGTGATACACGACCACTGCTGCTGGACCAGTGCTAGTGCATAATATATACTACCCACGACCCAACAGTTTTAACTCCACCGGCACTCGCAAGCCCACTCGGCCTACATCCACCGTCCAGCTATGTACCTGGTCCATTGGAGTGGTTCTCAGAATGCCCTCTAAGATTCTCGATTTCACGGGCTTAATATTCGTATGTAGGTGCATCGTGTCCGCCACGTTGTTTCAGGTTTGTTTCATTGGCTCCTTATGTAAGTCCTTTTCAAGTGCCTATCTTGATTTTGATGGCCAACTCGATCAAGGAACAAACGAATGGTGTTGATGAAGAAGTTCGGGTTGACGGAAATATATTATAATATATTTATATGCCATTCGCAGGTTTTTCTAGGTGTCTGTTTCTGTATGTCGGTAAGCGCCGCGCCTTTGTCCGCCTTTTTGTCACCTTTTATTATTCTCAAATACATAAATAACCTCGCTTCCCCGCAGGTACTCGTCCATTTCCAAGATCTTCTACGATACGTACAACAGCCTTGCTATTGGGGGATAACTTCCTTGGATGACAAGTTGCCGATGAGTCCGCATTGCGCAATAATAGGAAATAATCTGATTGCCCCACGTACCTTTGTGCATTAGTCTCCTAGCACCGTTGACCGCAGCTCTCTTATCGGTCTTTAAGATATGTGGAACCACCGGAATTGTGCAGACTTACTGGATGGGTGCACTCGGGCGTGAAACACGAGGCTTGAAGTCCCATCGCAAAAACTCAACTTTCCATATTCAGCTATTTACACCACTGATAATTGTTTTGTGCAGCACGGTGTCGGCACACCGCACAGTCCCCAGGACGAGTTCTCCACCTACCATATAACTAAGGCAAGGGACTCGTTCAGACATATGTCAACTTGACAAACGAGACTATGTCCAACATAGGACTCAACTCCGAAGCAAAAAAAAACTCGACAAACGCTCGCACAGCAGTGGGGGGGAGCCTTTCCTGATGTTCAAGACCGACAGTACATTTTTCCTGGGCATTAGCGATAGCTATGGTGCGGAAGTAATGTTTGGACATACCGCTCCTTTCGCTCCAGGCTGCTTAAACCATATGTATCAGTTCAGTGCGACGACGAAATTGTGAATTGCATAAGTCAAGGCTGGATGGTGTACAGTGCCATTTTAGATACCTCTATCCAAGAAAGACAGCCATCCTGGTCCGTATTGAAAGGATGCTCAGGGGCTACGATCATCGTGCAGATACTATTATCATCATGCGAAAGTGGATTGTGATTAGTGTAGTGTAGTGTAGTCTTCCCTAGACAGACCTTGGATGACTGAAGACGGTCGTTCCATCTCTACTAAGAGTGCTGTGCAGACATCACGTTGAGGGCTCACTTGTCAAGGTTATGACAGGGGTTTGAATTCCCTTTTTGATCATCGAGGCTTCTACTACTTATTGGTTACCACCAGGTGCCAATCCCCACACCTAGTGCATCCTCAAAATCCACACTTTTTCTACCACAAATATTCAAGCTACTACATCTAATATTTACCAACGAACACCTTCTGACAAGAAACGAGAGAGATAAGTCTGAACCTGTGAGCTTTTTGGCAGTATGATGCTGCTACTGAGTTCGAACCTACACATGCGTTGGTGGCAACTCATACTTACCATGTGCCCACAGAATGTCGAGCGGACTGTGAATCGGCCATTGTAACATTCTGTGACTGCACGAGATGTCGGGATGCACGAGTTGGTGGTAACCAATGGTGTAGACTTTCTTTGCTCTTGAGCGCTTGAACCTTCATCGATCATCACCAAAAGTACAAAACGTAGATATGACAAACGCGTGCCATAACAATGATAACATGTAACAACACCGGGGAACCAGTCCATCGGGCTGGCCAGGTACCAACAGCTCAAACCATTTTGTAAACCCTGAATTCTGACTTGACGTTCGAGGGCTGTCATGCGGCTGAATTCTCGTCATATGCTAGCTGCATCTAAGTCCTGCTGAACTTCTGGTATCCTGCTGGCACCTTATCAGACCAATCATACAATACAATAAGATATTATTTTCCTGCTATGGTCACACGACACGTATAGCAGGCAATGGGAGACACAAATCAGCCGCTGGCAAGATGCCAGGTGCCAACGCAAAAGTATGGTATGCTGACTTGTTCCACGTCTTAACATTGAGAGCACGTACCTACGTGAAGCGCGCACTGGCAGCTGGGAGGTCGGGTATGCAAGAATGACCCGAAGGTAGAGGTGTATCCGCTGATATCGGCGTAGTGTGGCTGGTGTGCGAACAGAAGGATCACCATATATGGACTCAGAGAACCTTATGGTACCGGTCCTATGTACTTGCGCGCAATGGGACAATCTTGTCAAGTCAATTCTTCGTCGCATCATCTGGTGACGTAGCAGTGGCAAAAGTAGATGTTCCGGATAGTAATACTCAACCTAACGTCGAATTGGGTGCCGATGAAGCACCTATAGAGAAAAACGTTGAGCCATCAGAAGGGTGCCCAAATGAAAACTCAGCTATATTACTACTCTTCCTTCTGTCTTGGGCGCTTCTGAGGTCCCAAAGGGGGAGTGCAGTGACAGCCAGCATTGATGTTGGTACCATATCTAGATATCTATGTCGAAGCGCGTTGATCGAACGCGAACGAGAAGGATGGGCCAGTCGGTCATGAGGCATCAGTTGCGGCAGAGACAGAAGTCTTGACATAGCAAAAGGTTTGGGAATCGCGCAAGTAGCAGTGCACCAAATGTCAATGGAAGTAAAATGGCAGATCAGTTTGTGCTGATGTTGATGCCGAGGAATGTGGCGCACCAAGGTTTGTGAATGCGAATGATGCTCTGCACAATGCCTGGTGCAGTAATGAGTATGCGAGCTACAAAAACGCGGTGACCAAGAAACCCAATCGGGCAGCCTATCAGTGATAGTTACGTATCCGACTCTGGTATCAGGTTTTTGCGATGGCCCCTCACCTTGGAACTTACACACCTCCAGCACAGAACAAGTGCTAAGTAGCTGTGCTGTGAGTTGGTTTTCTATCTATGTCTCTGAGTCCAGATTGTGACTGTTTCCTGGGGACCTATTCCAGCGAAGTCGTTCGAATCCAGCTAATATATTGTCATTCATTTCCGTCGTATGTAACTAATGATTCAAGCTGCCATCCCGCTCTCACTGTCATACGTTGTCGTGGCTCCTGAAGCGGCAACAATTGGTGTATGTACGTTCTTGGTTCGTCATCGACTCTTGACGTCGTCCTGACAACTCTAATCCTGAAGGTGATGTTCTTCCATCGTGGCGCATCCCAGCAATAAACCAGGTCAAAGAACTCCAAAGAACGATTCAACGGGTCTGGCTTGACTGCAAATGGTATAGGAGTTTGGTCTTCAAATCAAGTGAGTGCGTCGCATGCTAAGGTGGCGAGTTTATTTTTTGGCATGTGTAGGCTTGCCCTGTTTCGACGAAGGCGATTTACATGTCACTGATGTGTTCACTGTCATTTCGCACCCTTGTGAGATATGTCTGCAGTAGTCAGACGACGGGCAGGCCTGCATTACTTCCAAGGCAGCCGGTTTTATCTTAATAAGAACTCTTCGTCACACTCGGTAGAACGAGACCTGATCTCTGGATTCAACGTTGGGGTACGAATACGGATCGCGGGTGTGGCGGGCGCCAATGCGGCTGACCACACCCCTATCTGACTAGCCCAGTCTTCTATCACTCCAGATCTCCGAGGTAGGCTTAACTCACTATTTTCTCACAACTTTTATTCATTCTCTCTATGCAGGTTCGATTGGCCGTAGTATCTCATGACCCATGCGTTTCCTCCATTCGTAAGTGGAGTGCGAACAGAATCATCTTCTATTTCATTCATTTCAACGTCGACGTATATTTATTGAAAAGGATGGCCCATTTACCCGCTGAATGGGCGTCCCACGGTGCGGGGGCATCCGCAACGTCCATGAATATGATATGCAGTTGCTGTCCCGAAGTCAAGGTGCGCCACGTCATAGTCCTCTTCGCATTCGGTGCATACTTATACTTCTCTCTTGAATATTGGCTGCCATTTTCTTTCCTTGTGCCACCACGATGAGCTTCAAAGATGAATTCGATGTGGATGCTGTCGCCCGTACCGGGCTGGAGAAACTGGGCTACAAGCAGGAGATGACACGGGTTTGCTTGTTCTTGTTCTTGTTCGATCTGTGTTTCATACTCATGGTCGCTGCTAGTCTCGAGGACTAGTACATATATTATTCAGTGAGTAGAGTCCTCCTTTCGCTGTGCCGCAGAAATTAAACGCTTCCAAATAAGTGACACTAGGTTAGTTTGTCAGCTCGAGTGAAAACGCCCACTGAGTTATCGATTCAACGATTTAACTAGCAATCATGGCAGTCCGTACGTTTGAGTAGCGATCTCGATCGACACCACGATTTACTCTCTCGTAGCATTTGGTCTTGCAGCTCCTATAGCAACGTCGCTCGTTGCAGGTGGTTCAGTGGTAATCATATGGGGGTAAATGTACCCTTTCCGACTTAGGTTACACACGTTTTGACATGGTGTAGATGGATCTTGGTGTCGATCCTGACGCAAACGCTCGCTCTTTCAATGGCGGAGATATGCTCCAAATATCCGACATCGGCAGGGGCATACTACTGGTGTTATCGACTTGCGTCCCCACGCACGCGACTGCTTACCTCCTGGATCAATGGCTGGCTGTTGGTCGTTGGTGTCTGGACGGTTGCACTGAGTGTCACGTTCGGTATTTCTTCCTATGCATAGCACCTCCGAGCATCACTGACGCCAGTTTCCCAGGAACTGCTCAACTTATTGTTGCTGGTGTTGGAATATACCACCCTGAATGGAATGCAACAGCTTGGCAAACATGTAATATTTCTTTCGTGTCGCAACGCGTGCTCTAGACTAGTTCGCGTCTCATTCTAGATGTGATTTTTCTCGGCGTGACGGCTGTTTCCTGCGTATTCTGCCTATTCTTCAACAAGCACCTACCGACCTTGGACGTAAGTACTCATCTATTTTTTTGTCTCTGAAAATATCATACGTTGCCAGATCATTTGTGCTTGCTGGACTGGCTTAGGCATCATTGGTACGTTTTACTGCAACTTGGCCGCTGTCTGCTGAGTTGAGTCGTTTGAAGTTATCTTGATATGTTTGTCCGCCAAGGCCGCACTAGGGCGTCGTCCTATCTCTTTCGTCCTTGGGAACTTCGATCCATCATTGTCAGGATGGACGCCTGGGTGGTCTTTCTTCATTGGTCTATTACCGGTATGATTGCTGCTGGCCATTGAAACTGTTACTATTACTCAATATTACCATAATGTATCGAAACAGCATGGTAAGATGTTACCATTTATCTAGCAGTTGTATTCGGAGCTGAACCATGTCGTAGCATATACATTCTCCTCTATAGGAATGAGTATGTCTCCAATGGCCCTGACCAAGTTCACTCAACTGACATCCAAAAACCAGTCACTAACATGGCCGAAGAGGTTCATAACCCTTCTGAAATACTTCCGCAGGCTATTGTCTGGTCTATACCCATTGGGGCACTCTCTGGTGTGATATTCCTTCTGTCAATTCTTTTCACGCTCCCGGATGTCACCACACTGCTTCAAGGTCAGTTTCACCTGGGGTAACTGATGGTGCTTGCTACTCATGTATATACGTCAACCAGTTTCTTCGGGTCAACCAATTGGTCTGATATTCACTTTGATCATGGGCTGCAGGGCCGGTGGTTTTGGGTTGGTGAGTTTACTATGGCCTTTCATCCAGCGCTGCATCTCTGATTTGGTGGTGTATTCAGTGGTTCATCTGTGCGTCATGACTGGTTTCTGCCGAGTAGCCTAACATTCTCATGCTACTACTTTCCGTCCGAAGTATTCGGTATCGCTATGTTTTGTGCAATCTCCGTATCCTGCGCCGCTTCTCGCGCAACGTGGGCGTTCGCACGTGACGCAGCTATCCCATTCCATCAGACCTTCTCCACGATCAGCCCTCACTTTGAAGACGTCCCCGTGAATGCATTCTTGCTCTCCACCACTATCCAGGTTCTTCTTGGACTCGTCTACCTCGGCTCATCAGCTGCGTTCAACGCCTTCGCGGGAGTCGCCGTTATGTGTCTCGGGGCGTCTCACGCCATGCCTGTTGCCATCTCGCTTTTGAATGGCCGGAAAGATATGCACGATGCCCCATACAACCTTGGCAGGTTCGGTACTGTGATTAATGCAGTCGCGGTACTGTGGAACGTGTTCACCATCGTACTGTTCTCGATGCCTTCTGTCATTCCGGTCACGAAGGTTTCGATGAGTGAGTGGCTTTATCCTCCGTAACTGAGCTGAGGCGCTGAATCGAGGCGGATAGATTATGCTTCGGTTGTGTTTGTGGGGTTCGGAGTGGTTAGTGCTGTGTGGTACATGATCAGTAGGTTGTTTGCTCTTCGTTTGGGAACTTGACTTATTACTGTGGTTCAGACGGTCGGTTTTACTATATAGGGCCTCCTATCCCGGAAGAACCAACAGATTCTTCGGAATTCTCGAATTCTGGGTCGACCTCCCCATTTTCGAAGGAGATTTGAAAAACTGAAGGTCTGCTATGTCATAGTCCTGGGTTTGTGTCAGCATCACCCACAAGCTGTCGCACATATTCTACTGCTCGAGCTTTAATTGACATGAACGACATTCACAATCCTTCCTCCTAAGTAGTTGTACCAGGTATTAGAGAGTATGAGATTTAGTCTAAATCATACTCATTACACTAGACGCAATACCTTGACCATCTGGTCAGTTTTGATGAACTGCACCTGAGTTTCTAAACCCTTCGCACTATCATTCCGAGTGAATTTGTGTCTTAAAAATGTGCACTGGCGCACAGACAACGAACTCATGAATATTCTGTTACAAGCCAAGGCTGGGCGATCGATATATAATGGTGCTTCGTACATGTTTGATATCTCAGATCTATCCCAGGAAGGTGGCCATTCTCTGAATCATGTTCCGTGTTGAACGGATTCTGGAAGACGATCATGACGGAGATAAGTATCATCAAGAGGTAGGTGGTCGAGATTAGGGTGCCGGTGCATGGAGGCTCTTGCGTTTTGGCCTTCATTGCAATGCAGGCAATTGCGATTACTGTGGTAGTTGACGCGCTGTGCGGACATGATGTTGTGGACATAGAGTCTTGTAGTTAAGACAGGGGTTTAAATTTCCTTTTTTGATAAGGCTTATTTTATCGTGACGGCGCTCGGCCGCGCCAGTCCACGACACCTATTGTGATCTGAAATCAACCCGGGCTGTAGCATCAACATTCTGTCTATACATATAACTGACGCACGGGGAGCATATCGGCTCGGCCTCGTTCCTCGACCAGTCGACATGCTCCCCGTGACTACTAGGCACGTACACCTCGTGAGCTAGTTGATCGTGTGGGAGAGGATGATATAATATTGGCTTATGTAAATGGATCCCACGGTTCGCGGTATATACCGTATAGGTGACACCTCTCTATCGGGGATCAGACTATTTTTATCAGAACTTCAATAAAGTGAACCTTATGAAGCATACATGGATATATACTATATCCAAGGAGCCTCACGCACCTCAAGCTGCAAGTATGGTCTTCTATGTTATGTCACTGGGATGTACTGTAACTTGTTACTGAAGACCCAGAAGCCTGCTAGCTTATGGTACCATTGTTGATCACAACTTGGTGCAGTGATATGCGAACAGAATCGCTTCAGTTGCATAAGTTGTTTCACGCTCACGTATACCAAGGACGTACTGGTACAGACTAGAACCCACCAGCGGCTGATAAGGTGTTGCTCCGCCACAGATAGGCGTTCCATGGAGAGGCCGTATCCGTAAAGATCCTTCCCAAGGTTTAGGTGTGCCATGAGTTCTGTTCGCATCTGTTGCATGGGATTCTCCCGTGCATATCGGCTGCCGCTTTCTTTCGTTGTACCATCACGATGAGCTTGAAAGACGATTCCGATGTGGATGATGTTGCCCGTGCTGGGCTGGCGAAGATGGGCTACAAGCAAGAGATGACCCGGGTTCGTGCCTGTTTTTGTTCTGTTCTGATCCGAGTTTCACGCCCATGGTCGTTGCTAGTCTCGTGGCCTAATACATATATTATTCAGTGAGTAGAGTCCTCCTTTCGCTGTGTTGCAGAAATTAAACGCCTCCAAACAAGTGACACTAGGTTCGTTTGTCGGCTTGAGTGAAGACGCCTACTGAGTTGTTGATCCGACGATTTAACTAGCAATCATGGCAGTCCGTACGTTTGAGTAGCGATCTTGATCAACACCATGATTTACTCTCTCGTAGCATATGGTCTTGCAGCTCCTATAGCGACGTCGCTCGTTGCAGGTGGTCCAGTGGTAATCATATGGGGGTAAATGTACCCTTTTCGACTCAGGTTACACACATTTTGACATGGTGTAGATGGATCTTGGTGTCGATCCTGACGCAAACGCTCGCTCTTTCAATGGCGGAGATATGCTCCAAATATCCGACATCGGCAGGGGCATACTACTGGTGTTATCGACTTGCGTCCCCACGCACGCGAGTACTTACCTCCTGGATCAATGGCTGGTTGACAGTCGTTGGTGTTTGGACTATCGCTCTGAGTGTCACGTTCGGTATTCCTTCCTATGCATAACACCTCCGGGCATTACTGACGCCAGTTTCCCAGGAACTGCTCAACTTGTTGTTGCTGGTGCTGGAATATACCACCCTGAATGGATCGCAACAGCGTGGCAAACATGCAAGGCTTCGTCCATACATTAATGTGCTCTTCTGACCTGACTCATTCTAGATATTATTTTCCTCGGTGTGACTGCCGTTGCCTGCCTATTCTGTCTATTCTTCAACAAGTACCTACCAGCCATTGACGTAAGTACTCGCCTATTGACCTTTTCTGAGACTCATATGTCGCCAGATTATTTGTGCTTGCTGGACCGGCTTAGGGATCATTGGTATGTTTTGCTGCAACTGGTCTCCTTCAGCTGAGTTGAGTCGTTTGAAGTTATCTTGATATGTTTGTCCACCACGGCCGCGGCAGGGCGCCGTCCTATTTCATTCGCACTTGGAAATTTCGATCCATCTTATTCAGGATGGACGCCTGGGTGGTCTTTTTTCATTGGTCTATTGCCGGTATGTTTGCTGCTAGCTATTCAAACCCTCACTCAATACTATGTAATATATCCAACAGCCTGGTGAGTGGTTATCATTTATCGAGTAGTAGGATTCGGAGCTGAGCCATGTCCTAGCATATACATATTCTGCCATAGGAATGAGTACGTCGAGACCTTTAACCATCTTCACTGACTTAGATCCGGAAACCAGTCACAAACATGGCCGAAGAGGTTCATAACCCTTCTGAAATACTTCCGAAGGCCATGATCTGGTCTATACCCATCGGGACACTATCTGGCGTGATATTCCTTTTGCCGATCCTTTTCACGCTTCCAGATGTCGCCACACTGCTTCAAGGTCAGTTTTACCCAAGAGTAACTCGTGCTTCTGATGTATACACGTTAATCAGTCGCGTCTGGTCAACCAATTGGTCTGATGTTTACTTTGGTCATGGGCTCCAAGGCTGGCGGTTTTGGGCTGGTGAGTTTATTTACCATGGGCTTTCACCCGGCAATGATTATCTGATTTGGCGGTGTATTCAGTGGTTCATCAGTACGTCGCAACTGGTCTCTGCAAAGTAGCTTAACTTTCTCACACAACTACTTTCTGTCTGAAGTATTCGGTATCGGCATGTTTTGTGCAATCTCCATATCGTGCGCAGCTTCTCGCGCAACATGGGCGTTCGCACGTGACAAAGCTATTCCATTTCATCAGTCCTTCTCCAAAATTAGCCCTCACGTCGATGATGTCCCTGTCAATGCGCTGCTGCTCTCCACCGTCATCCAGGTTCTCCTTGGACTCATCTACCTCGGTTCATCAGCTGCATTCAACGCCTTCGTGGGCGTCGCCGTCATGTGCCTCGGAGCATCCTACGCCATGCCCGTCGGCATCTCGCTCTTGAATGGCCGGCAAGACATGCACGATGCCCCATTCAACCTTGGCAGGTTCGGTACTGTGATCAATACAGTCGCGGTGCTGTGGATCATGTTCGCCATGGTGCTGTTCTCGATGCCTGCTGTCATCCCGGTCACGAAGGTTTCGATGAGTGAGTGGCTTTTCCCTCCGTAACTGGGCTGAGGCGCTGAATTTGGGTTTGTAGATTATGCTTCGGTCGTGTTTGTGGGGTTCGGCGTGATTAGCGCTGTGTGGTACATGATCAGTAAGTTGTTTTTTCTTCGTTTGGGAACTTGGTTTGATTACTGTGGTTCAGACGGTCAGTTTAACTATACAGGACCTCCGATCCCGCAAGGGTCCACGGATTCCTCGGACGCCCTCGGGCTCTCGAGCTCTAACCGGTCGGCCTCTCCATCTCTGTAGATCTAAAAAGTCGACGGTCTGTTATGTACATATTCCAGTCTATTACAGCATCATGCACGACCTATTTCTTGACTATGAACTTTGCTCCAGCTTTGATTGCAGTAGATTGCGATCAAATTCTTTCCTAAGTAGTGGTGATAAGTATTAGAGGGGTATGAGATATCGTACAGAGTGTCAGCAGCAGGAAACATGGTATAACGATAGCAAGCAGAGGGAAATGATAAAGTTCGACGGGGTTTCATCCAAGTAGTCACACCTATCTCTCTAGGCGCGCAGTTTTGGGATCACCTTGACCATTTGGTCAATGTTAATGAACTGCACCCAAGCTTCTAGATCCTTCGCATTATCATGCCAGATAAATTTAGACTCCTTCGTGCCCCTGAAAAATGCGCACGCGCACTGATACGACTCCTCGAGCATGACCCCACCCATGCGTTGTACGCCGAGCTGCGCCTTGAACACGCGGAACTCCCACCCCTGTAGTGGGTGGTCATCACCACGTGCGGACTCGGAGGGAATGTTGAATTCGAGGCGCGACCAGTCGAAAGCGGTGCTTTGGCCAACGGCTTTGATGTATGCCGCTTTGAGGGACAGGAGGATGGAGAGGCGCCGGAGGACGACTTCGTCCCCAAGTTCCGAGTTGA
This sequence comes from Suillus ampliporus, assembly GCA_016584345.1. Classification (NCBI taxonomy): domain Eukaryota; kingdom Fungi; phylum Basidiomycota; class Agaricomycetes; order Boletales; family Suillaceae; genus Suillus; species Suillus ampliporus. The sequence goes on along the minus strand of JABCPV010000059.1, from coordinate 62,996 downwards.
GGAAGGTCATCTCTAGCGGGGTTAGCTGGTGGCGAATTGCCTGTTAGCCTTGGTAACTTTTTGTGCCTGCCCTAAGGCTTACTTTATGTGCGAAGGATTCGGCGTATGCTGCTACTGAGACGCCTTTGGGCTCTACAGATATCTGTTTGATACCCAAACCGATGTTTATTACTTGGCGTTGCCGTCCCTGCGTCATCACCATGCCGCAGAGTGAGTTGTCATATGCAAGGTGGTATCCAATCATGGATTGGAGGAATTTTTCTGGGGGCATGTCATCTGGTGACTGGAGAACAAATGTCAATACCCTTACGCCCCTTAGAGAGTGGGTAACCGGCACTCACCTGCTCGATCCAATGCTTGCCATTCGAAGTGACGCAGTCCTTCCATTTTGCGCGAGATATTCGTCGGTGGCGCATCATAAGCAGCGGTAACATGTGGCAAATAAGTTGTCCTGCTGAATATCAAAGCCCGAACCAAGCAAGTAGTGGAGTAGTGCTCACGGAAAGAATCTATAGAAGTGGGCTGGTACGGCAGCCTGGCATGAGGGACGCAATCCTGCACAAGGTGGAAACACTTGTCGTATTCCTGCAGAGACAAAGTCAGGTGCTGATTTATCAAGGACAACGCGCCTAACCTCTGTCAAGACATCCCGGTTCAGTGAGAGCATCCAAACGAGAAGTGGGCAGTCCATGGCCATTGTTTTACAGTATCTGAGAGGGAATTCAAACAGGTGTATTACTACAGGGTGTGGCGCAGTGAGATTGTGCAGCGCACCTGGGTATGAACCTGGCAGCAAAATTACAGAAATCCTGGTACTAGCCACGATACAAGTCTTTAAATTTATCCAGGAAGTAGGGTGGAGGCCACGGAGTTGATACACAGCAATTGCGCACGCCCTGGCACGGTTGGCTCATTATAAGGTGTTCACTAGCCTAACAAGCAAACCGCACCATTTGGGTAGCCACGTGGGGCCACCGCAATTCTGCTTTTTTTCTTTTTTATCTTTTTTCTGATGAAGTTTCGCTAGGTTTCGCTTCACGTGAACACCTCGAAGGCACTCGAAAAAAGCTCATCTCGGCCGTGCTGATCAGACTACGTGTTTGACATCTGTCGTTGAAAATACTCGAGGACGTCGGAGATGAAGAATGTTACTTTTTAGCTTATCTCTTCAGTCTGCAGTCGACCGCGTGCTGCATGCTAGACTGCGCTGTCCCCATCGGTCAGATCTGATTCCAGAAGGCTGTCATCTGGAGGGTCACGTCCTCCCATGATTCCCACTTGCCATCTCAGCCCCAGCGATGCCCGTTATGGGGCACCAGCTATTATCCACCCATGTAGAAGATGGTCACTGAATGCCCAATGCAAACAGCTGAGTCCTTCTCCTGCAGAGCACCCAAATGGTTTACTCCACTATCTGCTCCGCTGGAAAGTTCAGACAGGCTGCATGCGCTTAATGCATGTATGATAAAAAACCACCTAAAATGGCAAGATGACCTGACGGGACAGCATTATCCCCAAGTTCCAAGCAACCACGTTGTTTTAGAAGCAAAGACAGGTAATGATTTCACGGCAACTTGCTCATATATGAAACATCCCCACCGCCGCCCAATAGTCCACCCACTGTACTGCATCTGCCGACGACAGCGGCTCCAGCTCCTTGACCGTCGGACTGACGCGCTGAGCCACATCCGTGGCGAATGGAGTAAAGTCACCCGCTTCTGCGCGCAACTCGCCAGATGCCCTGATTGCGATGTCTGATCGAGTTATAGAACGCATGAAGTTCAGAAGCTTGATAGCAGGCTGTAATCGAAGATCGGGTGGGAAAACATTCTGCTAGCCGTTGAAACACACGTACGATGCGCTGGATATTTTCCTCGCTTGCGTCCTTGGCACTCAATTCGAGCTTTCCAAGCCACTCCGAGAATGGAACGACAGGCAGCGGGACTCTTGTGACCTTGTACTCAGCTATGGCGTTCGCAACAGGCCGCATTACTGTCCCCCACGCTATCGGCCTCGGATGCACGAGATTAACCACAACGGGAGGCTCTTCTTCCGCGAAAGCCACATCAAGAATAGCATTTGATACGGCGTGGGGAGGGATCCAGGTTAGAGGCTATGTAAACCGTGTGTCATTGATGGTACCTCCTGGGTACCCTCGGGAAGGATGGCATATATCTAAACTTACACTTTGGGCTTCCGGAAGCGCACCTAGACTGACACTCGACTTGACGATGATCGGCAGCCATTCCGTCGTCGACCAAGCTCCTCGTGGGGGCCCTCCCGATATTTGTCCAATTCTAAATGAGCTTGCCGGCAACTTGCTGTTCACGAGGATCTTGTTAAGGGCATTGCTCGTCAGATATGCATACTCCCCGAGGCACCATGCGACTCACCCTTTCACAAACGTATTTGCTCGCGCCATAACCAGAGCCTTCTGCGACGACGCCCGCATCGTACTGCACTTCTTCCGGGAAAGGTCCTTTCGCTCTATCCCAGCCTTGAGCAGTTGAAATAGAAGAGGTGAACATGAATCGTGGCTTTGGATGATGCGGAGAAGATAGTGCGAGGTCTATAAGATTTCGCGCTCCCTGCACTTGAGGCTCCAATGATGACAGCCCCAGATTGAAGTCGAGTCGCCAAGCGTTGTGAATGATGATGGTGACAGACGCGCAGATCTACGCTGTGTTGAATAGACTACTATAGTCAGACTGGCAATGATGCAAACCTTCTGATACAATTCCTTATCAAGACCCAGATCCTCCTGAGACGTATCAGTTTCTACATGAACCAGTTTCTCCGACTGTAGAAGGATGAGATCCAAACCGCGGCCTTCGAAACCACTTTTCTGCCGTTGTTCGATGGATGTCGCGTCCTTTGACGGACGATTGAAGGCATATACCACAGACACGTCCTCACGCTGAAGCAGAGATGAAAGCAGGTATGAGCCGAGACCACCCGTGGACCCAGTCAATATGACTACATGGCCGCCTCCACTGCGTCCGTCAGCCAGAATGACGGGGTCATCTCTGGCAGAGCTCCCAAATCCGACTGAATACTTCTCGATCATGTTCTCGATGTCAGTGTTGACATCGACGACGCTTGGACCGTTTCGAGGCGATACTGCATCGATGATGCTTCTCGCGAGCTGGCGAATCGAAGGATTTGAAAAGACTATGTTCTGGTCGATCTGTGATGCTGACGTCTGGACGTTGTGATCTGGTGACGACCTGAGGGAACCGAGGATGCGGTTTCTGAGGAATGTCGCGGAGAGACTAGAGGTATGGAGTCAGCACCGGTGCACGAGCGCTGAGTCACATTCAATCCACCTATCAAAGCCTTGAGCAAAAAAGTCTGTATCAGGATCAACCGCCTTGTCGGCATTCACAGCAGCGGCGTGGACCATGAGCCAGTTCTCAACGTCATCCGCAATCCAGTTCGTAGGCAAAGGCACATCAATGCCTGCTCTGGTACTACCCTCCACCTTTTCGTATCTGTTGCCCATGAATGTCACACGTTCACGCATTTTGGCAGAAGTATGATATACTCACAGGGCATTTATCTCCTCCTCATACAACTTGACAGTTGCTTTCTTGGTCACGGTTCCCTTTCCAGCTCGAAGCATGGGCTTCTCACTGCGTGTGACGAGAACCATTTCCTTGAAGATCCTGCTGAAGGCAGGAGCCTCCTGATTCGCTTCCTCTACGTCCGGCCTTCACGGGCATCGTCAGACTCAACAGCATCATTTTAGTAGGACGCAAGATCACCACACGCGATTCCTGAATTCGGCAAGCTGTTTCTCATCATTGACGTCGATTTCATGTCCAGGTCGTGGCTCTATGAGGATTCCAACGTGGTTGCGTCCACGGCCGAACATGACCGTGCCGTTCACATAGGGGTTAGCGGCAATGATGCTCTCCATGGGAGCTGGTACCGTCTTTTCTCCAGAAGAGAGTACCAATACATCATCCATCCTTCCTACACTGCAAAGAAAATATCAGGAAGTGCATGAACGTAAATGACAGGCGGTTCAGTCTTACATCTTCCACATTCCCTCGACCGTCGGGTGCTTGATAAATACATCCGAAGAAGCAAACCCCTTGACGTCCGGGAGATTTTCTACTGATACTTGATGCGTCGGAACTGTCTGCGAGGGAGTACTCAACAGCTGAGAGGAGGTATAACGACCGAGACCTACCAAGACTTGGCATTCATATGTACCATCGTCCTGAGGAACCCACCTGATCTTAGAGTTTGGTCCAAACCGCACCCAGTCCCATAGCTTTTGCTCGACCTCATTTCGGAAGAAATATGTGATGTCCCCAAATTCTGTAGCACCGTAAAGAGAAGACAGTTTAACCCCTGCATTCACCAGGGTATTCCCTATCTTAGGTGCGAGCGGACCGCCAGCAAATACCTATCATTAAAAAAGTAAGCGATTGCGTATCGGAATATAATATCAATAATGAACATGTGACATACAACATATTCAAGCGGCTTCAAGATATTCACAGCATTCGGCGATAACACCCATTGCTCCAGGAAGCTGGGCACGACCACTAAAGCATTCGATTTCGTTTTGACTACAGAGTCCAAGATATTTTGCGAGTTGGGTATTACAGGGGTGGCTGAAGGATCCTGGAAGGATGCGGGTGGGTAAATAGACACGCTCCTCAGACAGGCGACGGGCGTGAGCAGCTGAATATATAAACCAAGAATGTGGAATGATGGCAAGGATGCAGAACCAACGCGGATGGGTGTGGGAAACTCGATATGGTCGAGAATGCATGCTAATAATCGTCTTAGATTTTTATGGCCCGCAAATTGTTTCAGTGGCTTACGAGTTAAACACCAGTGGATGACAGTCAGGTTAGTGATTGGAATAGGTTTCGGGAAGCCAGTGCTGCCCGAGGAATGTAGGTAGAATAATATATCGTTCCCAGACGATCTTGAAGCTGGGGGTGGATATGTGAGAAAAGCCTCGTTTGGAGAACCCCTGACGAGCGCGGGGTAAAGGTCTTTTAGCGCCGGGAACTCATCAAGCTGCAGCCGGCTCGTTTCAGTATCCTGAGACACGAAATCTGCTTTGATCCCGTCGATCAAGGTACCGAGAGATTGACGAGTTGTAATTAAACGATGACAAGTTTGTTTTCTGCATCATGTTGATAACTGCTGCTGCTGAATTACGAGGGGACATGGGGAATGGCTTAAAATAATTGTGGTTAGAAAGCTGTTCAAGAAAAGCATTCACATACAAGCAACCCAGCGAAGATAATACCCATGAATACTGTCTGGTAAAGGAGGGTGTCTGCATTCCCAATCACGGCTACGATTTCTTTATCTACGCCCGCACGACCTGGTCTAATTTCCTGGGCGGCACGATGACAAGCCTGATAAAAGTCCAAGTGGGAGATAGACACCAATTCATTGCTCTCAGGTTTGTCGTAGACAAAGAAAGTGACGTCCGAGTTATGCTGCGCATTGAATTCCAGCAATTGAGGGAGGAACAGAGATCCGTCAAGGGGAGGATATGTATGGTGTGAAGAAACCATGATGGATACTATTTTTACAGTGGCAAGTTGACTGTTGGGAAGAAAGAAGAGGGTGGGAACGGAGACCGAACAGACGGAGTGAGAGTATTTATGTTGTCACGAAGAGTCTTTTTGGCAAGGGGCATGATAGTGGAAGTCTCATTACGGCCGAACCTAAACACTCAAAGAAACATTTGCTCACTGGACGAGGCATTTAAACGCAGCATTTGCCCGTCAGGATTGTAGCACTATGGGCAAACCCAAAGTATATAACGGACCTAGTACATTTATGAAAGAGCACGAGTTGGCCATCGTCTGGAAGCGTAGTAACCATAGTGTATGACTCGGAGGATCTCTTCCTGTCCTCCTGCCTGTGCTTTTGACTTCGGGTGTGTCGGAGTGAACGAATTGTTCTTGAGAAAGTTTGCAACTGTTGAAATGGATGACATTAAAATGACACCACAGAGCTACGAGGAATACCTGTGATAACCTTCGTAGACACTCAAGGTTCCTCGTGGTTGACTGTCCGCAGCGTGACGAACATCTTCACAGGGATTATGGCCCCGCTGAGCTTTGAAATTTGAGTCAGGGCGCACCACTCTATAGGATTCGACCATTACTAGTGTCAATGCACGTGCATAAAATTCACCTTCCGGGTCCAGACAGTGAAAGCACGGCTAGTGCCATATTCGACATATTGTTATGGTGGCTAGCGAACCTCCGCATCTAACCTCTCCTTACTGCAGACGCATAAGGGAAGCTGGAGTCAGGGAGGGGGGACAAAGCACACCCATAGACGTAAGTTGTCCATGATGTTCAATGTTGCCAATATTGTTGTTGATCGTAGTACCGTGACAGCCTGAGTCAGAATATTTCCATCGTGAAGTGCACAGACTGGGACGACATGTACATGTAGTAGCACAGTGTCGCGATCCAATCCAACGGTCCCAAGTCAGACTCTTCATATCATGATAAAGCATTAAAGGCTTGTTGAAGGCTATACGAAACGAAAAAGAACAGTGAGGGCATGGGTACTAGTATTACTAAGCGCACAATTCAAATTACCCTCGCAGTCGCTTTCCACCCCAACATTGGATGACTTCCCGTAGGCAAAATAATCAGAATAGAATATTTCGGACTTTGAAAAACCATGGGAAATCAAGTTTATTGTTTAATCTATACGACGATATTCAACCGTAGGCCAACTACATAGATATAATCCTCAATAAATGGATGTTTTCATATATTCTCTTCTGAATGACGACGAGGCGGACATCCTCGAAGATGAAGAAGGTGCATGTGTGCTGGCAGCGGCACTCATCGCTGGAGCAGAGGTTGCCCGCCAAGAGCGCATCAAGAACCGCTCCCATGAAGGGACACGACTGTTTAGCGCGAGGACGCCGACATCGAATGGAGTGATTAACGAAAACTGGCTAGTGTCAGGACCTATCAATTAGAGGCTGTGTAGGTGAACCTTCGGTCGAGAAGAGTGGAGAGAACATACCTGTGGCATGCAGCTCTTTAACGCTACACTGTGCAACTCACGAACTGCGAGCGGTATTAGGTCAGCCGATATCACTGGCGTAGTGGCCCAAAATGGAATAATTCTAGTCGGATTAGTCTATTGGGGGGGGCCCCCCCGTATAGATTAAAATGATTTAAGGTTTATGAGGGGGTGCAAAATTATGTTGGTTTGTCAATGTGGCGTAAATTGCGAGCGGCATCACGGCACACCTTCCTAAAGTAATAATATTTATTCTAATCCGATTATTTCGAGCCTACGGGAAGTCATCCATTATAATCTTGACCCATTTTCCTGCATGATGAGTTAAAGTAACCCATACCAAGACATGTCGAGGATTGAGAATATCCATCATCGAAACACGATTGGCTGTGCTGTGCTGTGCAATGCGGCCTTGATACAAACGTGGTTTCGAGTGGCCAATTGGAGGGATCGTTGGGCGTAGCTCATCAAGGTAAGGTTCAAGCTGTTCTTGGATTTGTTTCAAGCGCTACTAGGACTTTGGCTGGCCCTCGCACGGAACATGATATTTATTTATTTGGTGGAACGATGTTACCAGCCAGCAACTGACTGAGTCAGCCCTGGTAGGTATGTTGATGGGGGTTTCACCCGAGCCGGTGGAAAGTAGATGAATCACCCAGAGGAAATACTTTAAGTGCGCGAAAATGCAGTGTGGGACTCAACACCAATAGAATGTTATCTATTCCGACCCGGAGGACGGTGCGGTGTCATACCCACTAAAACCCCTGACTGCCTGATCCAATTGTCGGGCAGGTTCTCTTCGTTATGTAATATACCACTCCAGGTTTTTAGTACATTATCTGCCTTGATGGCTTTTCTCCCATATCTCATTGGGTCAGCGAGCAGCTGGTCGAATTTGAGTCTCGTATTTATGGCGTTGATCCATCTGTTGTACACTTCTGTTTGAGAGTGGTATTTCTCTCCATCTCCCCCGAGTTTTATGGCGCGCTCGCAACGGAGCTTCCTTTCTGCGCGTGCATGTTCTATTCGGCCCTCTGCATGCGCTCGGCGTAACACATCAGAAGCTTTGGGATAACTATCTTGCTGGTGTTAGGTCGGATTCGTATTGGCCTCGTGGTCGCCTGGCCTTATGTCTGGACAAGTATAAGACCCATGCACCCCGCTTTCCACCTTGTATCCGAATCGTTGTCTTTTGTCTTCCCTACAGAGTTCTCATCATCTGGACGCTCCATTCACGTTGCTGCAATCAATACAAAGTGAGGGAAGAAGTTCTGCGTCCACAATTGCTTAATCTCAGTTTAGGTTGTAAAGTTGCTACGCAGCCCTTTTCACCGTGAAATGTCCTCCGTTTATTCGTTTGTTCCACCCCTGATCGTTGGTTGGCTCGTAAATATTGCTGTATCCTTCTTCAAGGAAAGATCTGCGGCGTGGGAAGCAGAAAGGAAGGCAAGGGAAATGGAAGCAATAGTTAATGCGGCGAGGCAGCAAGTAGAAGAGGCGAGGTGCAGGGCGGACGAGGCGGAAGACAGAGCTAGAAGGGCCCAAGAAGAGGCCGCATCGTCACAGGATCAAGCCGAAGAAGCAGAAAGAGCGAGGCATGCCGCAGAGGAAGCAGCAGAAAATGCGCAGAGGCGCCAGGAAGAACTGGAACGGGCGGCAGCTGAGGCTGCAGAAGCTCTTCGCATAGCAAAGGAAGCGAGGCTCGCTACTGAGCGTAAATGGTTCGAAGGAGTTCGCCCCGAGTGCCGCCCTTCAGACGATGATATTGTTCGGATGAAGACCCGGTATGGTTACAACCCAGACTTCCTTCACCTCGTAGTCGTTGGCTCTGCTGGAGCTGGGAAGTCATCCTTCATCAATGCCGTCCGTGGCTTGTCCAATGATGACCCCACCGCCGCTCGTACGGGAATTGTCGAAACCACTGGTACCGTCACGAGATACCCTGATCCGCGCCCAAACTCCAGGATCATTTGGTATGACGTTCCCGGAGCAGGCACTCCAAATGTGCCTGACTGGCAGTACTTCAATGACCAGAGTCTTTACATCTTCGACTGCATCATCGTCCTCATCGATAATCGCTTCTTAGACTCCGACCTCGCCATCCTCCGTGCTTGCGAGCAGTTCAATAATGTTGATGCGTTCATTGTTCGCTCCAAGTCAGACCAGCACATCCACAACATGGCGTGCGACAGGATGCCAAGAGGTTTCGACCTTTGTGATTCTGACATGGACGACGAGACACGCTGTCGTTTTCTGCAAATGAAATCTGAAGGACGGAGGAAGTTCATCGAGGAAACGTGTCAGAATGTGCAGATGAACCTCGAGAGCAAGAATCTCTCTCCTAAGAAGGTCTACATCGTTTGCAAGGACGCGGTACTTGCAAATTGAGTAACTCGCGCTCCTCGAAGGCAATTGACGAGGCAGAGCTTCTGAATGATGTTGGAGAATGTGTGCGTAGGCGTCTGCAGTCCGGATGTTAAGGATCGTCTCGTCCAAATTTCGATTCGATCGTTTAGTGCAGTTTCTACCCTATATCTTTGCTATAGCTAGGCCTACACTGACAGCGCCATTGCTCACACAAAGATTATGCAGCACGTAATTCCATTTTTTGGTTTTTATTTATTTTTCTTGTTATATGTGGTATCCCATTCCAGAGACCGCATCCCTCCCCCCAAGTCTGTAGTTGTACATGTATTGCGTTTTGTTACTTTACACCACAGCCAGTGTTACGCTCTCCCGCGATTTCAGCTTGCCTTGTGCCGCCCATTACTATGGGGCGTCAGCTATAGTTCCCTTCATCCTTGTCGAAGATGACGGCTCTTAGCTTGAGGAAGCACTAACACTGATTCCTTGCGCACTCCTATCGGATTTATTTACTCGGTGCGAGCGGAACAAGCAAGTGGGTCGGGCCAAATTACTCCTCTATCTACTGAACGATACTTAGCCAGAAAGTTCAGAAGCCGGATACTTGATAGAAAACACCTCTACAAAAAGGTAAAGTCCACCCAAGCCCCATCTCCAAAATCCAAGGGACCACGGTGTTCTAGAAGTAAAGGCAGGGTATTCAAAGTGTCCTCATTCATTGAATTTGTTGTAGAGATAGATGTGGAAATCCTGCCACTAATAGTGTTACAAACACAAGTAATCTCCCAGAAAAACGTGATAAATATTGCAACAGATTACACGCCGCAAGATGACCCTTCCATAGACTCCACCTTGTATGTCGATGGTAGGTCCTCATTCCCTCTGTCCTGCTTCAAGGTACCGTCACTTTGCATAAATTGGGATATATGGACCTGCAAGGGCTCCATAGGATGTTGGCGTGAGTCTTCTGTTACCGTCTCATTGGTTACCCCTCCGTGGACAGCCGAGAGGTAACTGCGAGTATTTGTACTGATGGCGACGCGAATAAGCACCATGTAGAAGGCAATCGAGATGATCGGCATGAGCTGGATGATGGAAGCTCAGTAATCCACGACAACAGGTGTTAACGACGGAATCACCATGTCTAGCATAACATATTGCCCATTGTTCGAACAGACAAAACAGACAAGTGTTGGGAAGAGTACCACAGAGTATAAAATAGCGGCGTCCACAAGCACGCGCAATATGGGCATCAAAGTTCTGTTCGAAGTACGCAATGTGGAGACATTGCGTTCGACCGTCCAGATGCGGTATGCTAGTAATCCTGGACACATTCGGGTTAGCATGGGGCCTCGACATCACACTGACACAGAAGTGTGCTTACCTGAACTAATTAAATTGGTTGAGAGTGTCAAGGCAAAGAAAGACTGTCCAGTCGCTTTCGTGAAGATGTTTCCGGCATTGCTAGTGGCTTGCGAAACGCTGTAGACTGCGGAAAAACCGGTGACTTTGAGACAATATTAGGGCACACAACTTCCTGAGCACGATTGTAAACTAACATGCACAACAGCACCACAGCATGCTTGGTAGGATGATGACCCGGCGAGATTTCCAAACGGCATAACAGCGATATATCTTTGGTCAGAAATACATTTCTATAAGCCAAGAGGGTTTCAAGCTGGCAGACAGAATTTTGGACCCACCACAACTCCATCGCCAAGCAAAGTGTGTAAGATGTATATCGCATTCTTGACCACATACGTTTCCTGAGAAACATCTGCGAAAAACGCCGCTGGCCCGTTTGGGAACGTGTCACGATACTTCACCAATCCATCTTCAAGACGAATGATGTCTACGACCATGTGCTTGGAAAACTTCAGCAGATGACACGGGATGTAAGAGGCAAGACGCCAACCGCAGTACTCAGTATCAACAGCAGGATGGATACTACAGCGATTAGACGATTGATGTCCCGCATGCAACGTTTGTAGGTCAGTACCCAGATGGTACCGATGAACATCAGGACCGAGAACCCTAAAGAACCATAGTTTGAATGAGCATATGAGGGATGAACCCATTGTGATACTTACCGTATAAAATGCCTTCCAAAACTGTTGACATTATAGCAGCTGTATCCAGCGGGATGCCTCTTGAAGCCATGACGACAATGTGGGGATATACAAGGGTGTAGACACCTTGACCAGTTCCATGTATTCGTCTTAGTTTTAAAGATCATCACAACAGCAATTTTAGGCAAGCGGATCAAATACTCGCTCGAGCTCACGCGGATACTGTTAGGGCAGAATTTGCGTCACAAGAATGCGTGATGGGTGGGTTATTCCAAAGGAAGCGAAAAAGGTACTCCCTGATGCAACCACGGGTTTCAGATCACTTATGCCGCGTAAAGGAAAATCTATGACAAATTAAGCTTGGGCAATTAAATATTGCGAAGTGTAAACAGCTGGGTCGAGAAACTTACTGAATTAACTCAGCACCTGTGAGACGATAGATTCCTACCGCGTTACATGTATTTCCGTCGTCAACAATAAGAACGGGTGCAGTATTCTGCAGCCCATATGTCATAGCGATTGCGTCAGGCCAGAATCCGAAAAGACGAGCAAGGGCTGTCCTTGTCGCATGTCATAGGTCGCTGATCCAAGACGGTCGCATCAATGTTGTTCCCACCAGTAGGCTGAGCGGATGAGCTTTCGCGCGTTCGCCGTTCATGAGGCACCTTTGTCCGATGCTCGCAAGAGGATCGCTACAGAAAATGGATGTTGAAGTATGGGGCGATCGCGGATGTTGCAAAGTTGCACCTGGCCAGGGGCCTTGACACTCAACTGCTAAGTAGCGCTAGCCAGGTGCAACCAACAAATTACAAATTTACAATGTCAATATTTCAAAGTCCGCGAATTGGAAGCGCTCACTCACTGGCAGACTATCGAGCTTTGATCGAGTTGCAGTATTGCTATTTATTGGTGTCCAAGAATTACTGAATCAATCCAACACCTGCGAGACGACAGCTGCCTATTCGCTAGATCGCAGTATTATTTGTCAGTATCGAATGAAACAATTTCTAGAGTACAATATTTACTCACACCATTAGCAGATGCTCATTGCTCATGGGGCCCCACAGTGCCACTACCGTATTTATGTGCCTGAGATCTGATTCGCCAGTCCTTGCTCTGAGAGTGACAGTAATACTCAGGATGCCCCGCGGATCAAGAGCTGTTTCAATTCCTCGAAGTTTTCTAAGCTGAAGTCCATTCTCTGTCTTCCCCAGGGCCCAGAATCAGAAATCTCGTGGAAGAGCGTGACGTCCTCCACAACCGAGAAAACGGCTAGGGCAGCGCCTATCGCGATTTACTTCTTGTCCACTGACTGTTAGTGAGTTGGTCATTCACGACCTTAAGTTCACAGGAAGAAGGCATGTACCAGTGACAAACTGTACATCCATTTTTTGCGCTCCACCGTGCACCGCATATGACCCACTATAGCGTGCCCTTTGTAGCAGTGTTTCTGGTCCAGAAGCACTGCCTGGATACTTCGGTCTCACCAGAACCCTTGTGGACCTCACAGAAATATACTACAGCGTGAGTCACCAGTAGCATTCTATGTACACTAATGCGGAGGAGTGACACCTACAGATGCTTAGCAGGTCCGCTGATTCTTTCAATTCGGACAACGCACTACAGGTCGAATATTTTAGATTTGGCTGCACGGAAAAGATACTCATCAGCCGTGGTCTAAATCAGTGTACTGATGTGTTACTAGTAGGCCGACGTGTGGACGTCAATACTCGGTTGCATGGGCGACCCCAAGTATCACCGCCTTCAGATCAACTGCTAGCATACCTACCACCCATTTTTTCCGATGCCCATGAACCCTGTGAGCTACTTCCACGACCCCGCGATTGGCCACCAGTCACAGGCACTACACAGGATCTATGTATGGCAAATATCAGCCTTGGCAAGTTGAAGATTGAATATTTCTCAAGTCCCCGATGAAAAAACTCACCATACTTACACTGGCCAGCACCTGCGAGGCGATAGAATCCTTCGATTGCGATACCCACGTCACAAACACGTCGACCAGATTGATTTCTATACAGTTCAATGCTTGAACCATCAACATAGGGCATTGAACGTCCTTCCCCTATCTCCCAGTATCCTACTTCTATGCGCTGTAGCATCCAGCACTGACCGTTCCTCAGCTTGACTGTCAATGTACGTGATGCTGCCTCCTACGTTTCCATCGAAAGGACGCAGAGTATCTTCGGTGTAGAAGCACCCACTCGTTATTTTGAAGCACACGAGGGGGAGAACCTCAGGAGGCGGACTACGATCTTTTCTATAAAGATGCGATGGCAATCATCACACGTTGTCCTCCACAATGGGCACATAGTCTCTCTTCATTGTTGTGTGCAGTCAAGGCTGCTTTCTTTCTGCTTCGCGTGCAAGTGCAGTCACAGTTGACTGAAGTGATTTCGTGGTTCCCTATGACGACTCACTGATTTACCATGATGGTCTGTCGGATGACGAGCCAGAGATGTAGTGGTAAGACGTGGTGGTACGTTCTAAAATGTTCTTCACAGCAGTTCTGGTTTAACTTAACGAGTAGTTCGTAGGACCAGCTCTTGCTTCAATATCAACGTGCAGAAACTCTCCAACTCGACGTTGAACCCCGGCTAAACGTCCAATCCTGTTTTTCTGGGTGCATTAGTAAACTACGGGGATATTATGGGCCCCAACCCCACACAAGGAACCAATGTTATCCCTTTGGGCGACCTCACCTATGCATCTGACGCAGTAGTGAGGGTCAACTCTGTAGGATGGCAAGACGGCCACATGAACTTCGAGAGCATTGAGCTCAATGCGGTGAGTCCGTGAAAATTGGCGGGGGTGTCTCGACGCCAATCTTCTGCCTTATGAACCTTCTCGAATTGCTTTCCAGTTCATCGGAGACTCGCCGTCCGCTGTGAGTACTCGAGGTATCACGCGCGTCAAAATCACCTCAAAAAGGGCCAATACCTTCCTTTGGGCGTCGACCAAGCCTGGCCGTTCCTAATCTGATTCTCTGAGCACTTCAGAGGGGTGAACATAATATCCAAGCTGAGCCTGGGCTCACACTATCGGTCAGTTTAGATCGCATCAATCTCAAAATGGTGCTCTAGTCAGCACACTCTGATTTCCAGTTCAGTAGGATATCGATTCGTACGGAAACATTCACTGAAACACGAAATGTTATTTCAATTCTTCCAAGTTTAGTCTTCCCTTTGTCTCCTTTAAGTTGCTCTTGTGACCTTGCGGTGATCTCGAAGACAGAGGACACTCAGTACTACTATGGTAAATCTGGTCCTCTCGAATCAATTGTTACGCAAACCTCATGGAAGATAACAGACCCCGCACACAATTACATAACCCCTGGAACTTCAAACGCGATTACCCCACTGCCACCCATTTCGTATGTATGATCAGGTGTGTTCTAATCTAGATCCTTACCAGCCCTTCTTTGCAATGCGGCCGCTATTGATCCTATGCGGCTCCGGTTAGCGCTAACGACAGCGGAAATGACATTACGGCGTCAGGTTCTTACCTTGAGTTCAGCTCGTCCTCTCGTACTCACTGCCGTTTGTCGTTCACAAGACCTATATAAAGTTCTGGCAAACATCCGCATTGTCTGCCTTGTGCAGCCCTGTTTATCATTCTACCAGTATGGTAGTCGCCTTCCTCTTGAACCCTTTATTTATGTGGACACCCTGAGTAGGGCTGGTCTAACCCCGACGGTCCTATCTCGCTTTACTATGTCGGTACAGCAGGTCATAAACCGCTGGTGGGTATTTGATGCCGCGATTTGATGTTCATATACACGATAGGCTAATCTTGTTGATCCATTAGGAAAGGACTGGGAGATAAGAACATATACTTGGTGAACGCAGTGACGGGATTGATCGATTACAGCGATGCTGTACTTACCCCTCGTAAGTATTTCATTTAGTGAAACGATATGAAGTAAGTCATGAACGCCCAGCAGTTTGCACCCCGCTACTGTTGAGGGTCATCAGAAAGTGGCAGGATACTTTGAGAGTTGGCTCGAACAATGGGGTCCAGTGGGGAAGGAACTGCCCCTGTGATATTCCTCATATCCCACCGCGACGTCATTGAGAATGTTACAGTTACATACGATAAGCCGGCTACACCAGAGTCTACGTCAGATATTCGCCATTTGGACGACTTCATTCCCGCCTCACGGTGCTCGGCTATCCAATCCACTGCTTTGTATCCGGTGTGGAAACCTGTAAAACTACGAACAGAGACTAGCCCGATCGCTGTGATTAGACAGCTTGGTACCTCTTGGAACACACAAGAGTCAAGGCAATGCACGTATATGGCACGCCTTCGCTCACGGTTTATAGCCAGTTCACATCCGTTGGCATGGCACATCCAATAGGCATGTCTCCTTGCAGCCCTCAGCCACATTGGCAGAAAAAATCTCGCACATCGTATGAGAAACCCGACCGGTGATGGTATATCCAATCTCATGTACCTGTGTCCGTGAGTCTGGAACTCCCCCCTGCTCAGCCCGGAGCCTCTTATTTTCCTGCCATAAATCCCTCAAGAACTTAGGCTCTGGCGCTGTCAGAACCGATCATTCACCACCATGTTTAACAGAGAGCCTCAGACACCAAACGGTCATTATTTAGGGGAATCCCGCCCTGGGTCATCGGCGCCGACTATCGATGTCTCGTTGGCAAGCCCAAGCTTTGACTACGCTAGCTTGAATGCGCCACTATGGCCACACCGTCTCTCGGCATCATTCTCAGCGATGGCAGACCAGATAGCAGCTGCCTCGCAAGCACTCGCACTTGTACCTTCGACGGCGTTCAGCGGCAATGACATGGCAGCCGAGTTCGTGTCTCTCAAGTCGAAACTCGCGTCGATTGAGAGCACGCAAGAACGCCTCGCAGCTGACTTTGCTGCTTTGAAGGAGCAGTTTACGGAGCTGAACACGGATAAGGGACCTGCGTTGGAGGAGTTGGACAAGAAGATCGAAGCGCTCAAGAAGGTCGTGGAACTTGAGTACGTTGGTTTTCTCGATGAACGATACGGAACCGCGATTAATGTACCCTTTTTGTCTGTCACAGCCAACAACGACTTCCTGCACGCCTGAATAACTCTCGGTGTACAGTTTTGAAGATGCAACTCAAGGCGCCCGTTGCAAGCGATGGCAAGCCACCGGCGGGCTTCCCTGCTACAAGGGGAGAATTCGAGCATATTACGAGTCAGTGCAGTTTTTTTCTTGGATTAGGAACGGTGCGCTGATTATGCGGTATCATTTAGAGGAGCGCTATGAGGCACTTCTCAAGGCTTATGGTCAGCCTATCAAAGGAGACACCGATGCCAAGCGAGAAGCTGTTCGTACATTTGCCGGCATCCCTAGTGATGGGCTTTAAGCACGCAAGAGCAAGGAGGATGACGGTCATATGGCAACTCTTGCCAAGACTGGAAGAGTCTTTGGAAGGACGGCTTGCTGGACGAGTTTTTAGTCGTTTTGGAGACAATTGGAGATTGACCGACCCACTACTTACTAGTCTACACGACAACGTCACAACGACGGGATCAGATCGTACGGTAGTTATAATAAGTAAAGCTGTGAAGCACACTGATTCAGTAGACTAAAATACTCGCGGAACTTTGGCGGAACTTACCTTTCCCAGTCCGCCGCCTGAGTCCAGCAACCGATTGCTACTAGTTTCACTGCGCTTACTTATCAGAGTGCCAACAATCACGCTGCTGTCAAGATACAAGCCTATTCTTAGGGCCATATACATTCGTGGTCCAACTGCCATCCCAAACCTCTTCGCCTTACCTCTTCGCCTCCCACTCATCCGCAGCATGTCCCACTCGTCCATCCAAAGCCTGCTCAACGCCAATGAGGAGTGGGCACAGAGCGTAATCAAAGACAAACCAGATTTTTTTGCTCAGTCGGCCACCGGCCAGAGTCCCAAGGTATGTCATCGCACGCTCCTTCGTTTTTAACCACGTTCTCAAAGATTGTTTTCAGATCCTTTGGATTGGTTGCTCTGACTCGCGAGTGCCGGAATCTGTTATCACAGCGTCTAAGCCTGGAGATATCTTTGTGCACAGAAACATTGCCAAGTACGTATCAACAACAATTCATTAGACTTTGAGGCCACGTTGTACTTACAACCCGCCCCTACAGCCAATTCCACCCCAACGACGACAGCGCGCTCTCTGCCCTCACTTATGCTGTCAAAGTAGTCGGCGTTGCACACGGCGAGTGTCTAATTGCTCTCATAGTGAGATTGATTCTTCCTCTAACGGGTATATGCCTTCAACAGTGGTCCTCGTTGGCCACACCAACTGCGGAGGTGCTGCTGCTTGCCTGGCAGCAGCGACAAACGCAGCCGCTCGCCCTGGAGCGTCTAACCCACTCACGCGCTGGCTGAGCTCCCTCACTGCACTCGTTCAATCTCTCGACCTCTCTGCGTGCTCTGCGAGTGAGGCGCTGGACAAGGTCGTTGAAGCCAATGTCATCATGCAGGTCGACAATATCTGCAAGTCGGAGCCGATCACCACTGCGTGGGCAGACCCGAATGCGAAAAAAGTCACTGTGCACGGATGGGTGTACGATCTCGCCGAGGGACGGATCAAGGAGCTCGTTGTCCGAGACGCTCCAGCGACAGAAGACCAGTTGCGTGACGAGACCAATTGATGATCCGTCGTTTTTTGATACCAGCACAAGTTCCACGCCCTTGCAACAAGTTCCCGTTTCTCGGTGCATTATTTGCTAGACTAGATTTCCTATAAGATAGCTATTTGGCTATGCACGTCATGGGTGTGGTATAGCTTATTTCTAGGATCATGCATACAACTTCAAGTCAAGCCACCAGTAGAAGTGGAGACCATATTATTTCTTTGTACCACCCTTTTGTTTTTCCAACATCTGACGATATTTTCCAACAAGGGTATTTTATCGTATCCTCGGAACTTATTGCGACGCCAATCGCTAAAGAACGCTGCCGTGATGCCTAAGCCAATGACACGAACTTGGGGATACTTGTAACCCTGAAACGATGATGGTTCCAGCGCTAACTTGAACAATCAAGTGGAGCTTCATTGCCAGGATGGTACTACTCATTCGGTCCTTCGGATTTCGTCCAACTTCTGACGCTTAAAAGTGGTTCGAGACCAAGCTATAGTGCTGATTGATGCTCAATTTCTTCGAAGTGATAGAAACCCAGGATCGATCGATGACTCGCAAAGCTTATTTTTTTTCGACCTCTATCGTCCTATATTCGCCTCTTTTGGTCGATGTTCACTGCAGCTGGGCTTCATTGCCAGCTCGGCATCAGGAACAGTGATCCTAAGAATTTGTCCCACTTCGAAAGCAAAAGACGATGCTATCATGTCCTTCGGATCTTGTCCAACTTCTGATGCTGTCCAGCTTCTGACGCTCAAATATGGTCCAACGATACCAAGCTATGGCGCTAATGTCAACTTCTTCGAATTGATAGAAACCCAATCCAATCCGGATCCGACGGCGAGAAGACTTGGACGTCTCCACATTCTAGGTCTAGGTATACTACATTCACATCTACAGCTCGCTTGTACTGAAAATGATCTGTCATTAGGTGTAGGAATTTTTTTGCGGTGTGCCACAGTTTTCGCGATTTTAGGGCTTGAAGGAATGAGTGTCACACTTTCTAGGCGGGCGTCACCACCAAAGTCTATTCCAAATAATGGGTTGAAACTTGCCATTTATTCCATCAGGTGGCCGCCTCGATCCGTGCAAGTCTTCTGGTCATCATGATGAGGTCTAAACCAGCAGACGCTGACTACCCGTTCGAGGATAGCTGCATGAAATTTGGAACGTTGAAGGCATCAGATCTAATTTCATTGAATTTCAAAACGAAGGGAAATGAAGACCGCGGCGTATCTGATACAATGTATCGGGAAGTCATCCTGGTACATGCATATTCTTATAGGCTATATACGCCTGCAGTCCTACTGTCTTCAGAAACTCATCGCCCTGCCCCCTTCGCCTCATAATCCTCCACACCATGTCCCAGTCCGACGCCGCACAGGCCCTGATCAAAGCCAATGAGGAGTGGACACAAAGGGTAATCGACAAAATCCCCGATTTTTTTGAGCGATCGGCCGCCACGGACCAGGAACCCAAGGTATGCCCTGCCAGTGGCTCGTCGCACGCTCCTCCGTGTTTAACCACCTCTTCTCATTGTCATTTAGGTCCTTTGGATTGGCTGCGCTGACTCGCGGGTGCCGGCCTCTGTCGTCACAGCATCCATGCCTGGCGATATCTTTGCACACACGAACATTGCCAAGTACGTATTAACAATCCATTCAATCCCGAGAGGCTACGTCATACTCAGTGTCCGTGCAGCCAGTTCCCCGTCTCTGACGATAATGCACACGCTGTCCTTAATTTTGCTGTCAATGCGGTCGGTGTCGAACATGGTCAGTCTTTTACGACCCATGATAATGTCTCGATTGTCCCTCTGACGGAGATATACCTTCAACAGTTGTCCTCGTCGGTCACAGCATCTGCGGAGGTGCCCAAGCTGCCATAGAAGCTGCCAGCCACCCCGACGTTCCCCAACCCGACGACCCACTTACGCGCTGGTTGACCCCCCTCACTGAACTTGTTCGAACCCTCGACCTTTCTGGGTTATCTTTCAGTGAGGCGACGGAGAAGGTCGTTGAAGCCAATATTGTCATGCAGGTCGACAATATCTGCAAGTCAGATCCAATTGTCGCTGCATGGGCAGACCCGTGTGCGAAGAAAGTCATCGTGCACGGATGGCTGTACGATCTAGCCACAGGACGCATCAAAGAACTCTTCTCCCGACACCCTCCGTCGTATTCTTGATACAAGCACCGAGCCTTTGCGACAATTCTCGTTTTTGAAGTATTCTTTGTACAACATAGTTATACGCGTCGAGGGTGACTGATCTATATGTACAACATCTTCACTTAGCTTCTGTTTGACCAATTTATCCAGCTTTCGCCAGCATGTAGATATCGCATGCATAAGATGTTATGTATGATCCGAAGTCTAAACATGAACCTAAGTAGTCCAAGACTTAGCTTTGACATAGCGTGTAGGACGAAGGTCGAGCGAAAACAAAAACAAAAAGTATGCTATACATTGGACAAAAATCAGACAAATGAGATCCAGTGATATTAGCAGGCTACTTGGGGGGAAGGTGGGGCAGGCGACGCGAACAAGTTAGCTCCAGGGAAGCAGTCGGGTGGTCTCTGAGACAGGCACAAGATCAACCGCTTGAAAGGCGTCGACAGCCCCGCAGCAACCCGCATGAGTCGATGCCCACATGACACGGTGCTCGCGACATTAGAACATGTTTGGGTACAGGAACAACGGTCTTTGGGGGGATAGGAAGTCGCTCCAAAGAAAGAAATTAGTTCCCACAATGACGTGCCTGCAACGAAATTGACAATGTCCCGCAAAGCTCCCGGTTGTGCAACAGTCCAAAACCCTCCTCCACACTTCGTGGCCAGGAGTCGGATCTAACGTATGTTGTATGTTCTGAATAACGGTCAAAGCTTGCGCGAGGACGGTAAAGTTGACTTAAGGCGATAAAATATGATATGTTACTGTGACCTTAACCGTCCTGTTCCTTTTCTTTCGGGGGCGTTCGTGTGCTTGGGCGTTCGTGTGCTTGGGCGTTTGGAGGACGGCGGTTTCGATATGCAATGGGGGTACTCGTTAAGTGCGACATGGTCAGTGCGAAGTTGAAAAATGAGCGAGTGATTTTGTTTCCTAATCTCATGGGCTATATATGTGCGTCTGCAGTCCTACCCTTGTCTTCCGAAAACTCATCACCCTACCCGCTTCGCCTCACAATCCTCTGCAGCATGTCCCGGTCCAACGCTGCACAGGCCTTGATCAAGGCCAATAAGGAGTGGGCACAAGGCGTAATCGAACAAATCCCCGATTTCTTTAAACGATTGGCCGCCACGACCCAGGAGCCCAAGGTATGCCCTGCCAGTGGCTCGTCGCATGTCCCTCCGTTTTTAACCACGTCTTCCAGATCCTTTGGATTGGCTGCACTGACTCACGAGTGCCGGCCTCTGTCGTCACAGCATCCATGCCTGGTGATATATGTACACACACGAACATCGCCAAGTACGTATTATCAATTCATTCAATTCTGAGAGGCTACGTCATACTTAGTGTCCGTGCAGCCAATTCCACGTCGACGACGACAACGCACAGGCCGTCCTGGATTTTGCTGTCAATACACTCGGCGTCGAACACGGTCAGTCTCTTACGACCCATGATAATGTTTCGATTGTCCCTCTGACGGAAATACGCCTTCAACAGTTGTCCTCGTCGGTCACAACATCTGCGAAGGTGCCCAAGCAGCCATAGAAGCTGCCGTCTACCCCGATGTTCCCCAACCAGACGACCCACTTACGCGCTGGTTGACCCCCCTCACTGAACTTGTCCGAACCCTCGACCTTTCTGGGTTATCTTTCAGTGAGGCGACGGAGAAGGTCGTTGAAGCCAATATCGTCATGCAGGTTGATAATATCTGCAAGTCAGATACAATTGTCGCTTCATGGGCAGACCCGCGTGCGAAGAAAGTCATCGTGCACGGATGGCTATATGATCTCGCCACAGGACGCATCAAAGAACTCTTCTCCCGACACCCTCCGTCGTGTTCTTGATACCAATACAAGCACAGAGCCTTTGCGAATGTCATTATAGATAGCTAATGTACTTAGTACCAAGTTTTGAAGAACATCAGATGAGAGTCTTGATGAACAGTGTGGAATTCTGAATGTTATCGTACGTTCACCACCATCTGATTCGACCCGAAAAGGCAGATTCCCCGACACCTACTTTAGTGGGAGAGGGTTTTGTCGCGTTAATTCGTGCAGGCACTATACCGTGAATCGTGGGATCCATTTATATAAGTCGTCTTCTCCCACTCGATAAACTAGTTCTTTGAACGTTCTGGGCTATCTGGGCGGGAAGATTTTTGGTGACTGTACAGTTTTCATGCATAAACTGCATGACCCATGTAGCCACGGGGAGCATGTCGGCTGGCCGAGGAACGAGACCGAGCCGATATGCTCCCCATGTGTCAGTTATATCTATATAAGTATGTTGGCGCTACAGCCCGGGTTAACTTCAGTCAGAAAACAGACAGGCGCAGCTATCACATCACAATAGGTGTCGGGGACTGGCGCGGCCGAGCGCCGTTACGATTATTTACCAGTTGTGCAGAGAGGATACACCACATTGCATCAACGCTCTTCCTCGTAGTATCCTCATCTGACTCGTTCTCCTCCGGCTCTTCCTCGTCAACGTGAATGAGTATTGGCGATTCGGGAGTGGGGCCCTGGGGCCTCAAGTCTCCCGAGCTCCGGTTTGGCATATGTCAAGCGCCGTTTGCACTGGCAGTACATTTCCTGCAACACTGCAGTGGACTGCATCCCATACAAGGTCCCCTTGTAATAATCTTCAAGCTCGTACGCCTCTCGCAACGCGTCATGACATCGATGATCGGATCGATCAGTCCAGTTTTTCCCGACGCCTCCTTTAGGAAAGTTATCACCGAGCCGCGCTCGCAAAAGGGAGTCAACGTGAAACTTCAGCTGCTTATGATTGAGTGGAAACCTCCTGATAGATGGTTTTCAGTGGTTTCCGTTCCATCTCGGGTTTCGGTAGCTCAGCCGCGTAGGCCTCCATGGCACGAGCAATGGCTCTTTCTTGTTCCTGAGATGCGAGCCTTTTTTCATTGAGACAGACTGCGTGCTTAGCCATCTTGAGAGGTGGGTGAGGGTTTAAAAACATGCTCATTCATTGTGCTACTCAACAGACTTGCACGAAGTGTACCAGTATAGAAGCTGTGTTTGTCGGATCTCACTTTGATAACATTGATTAGAGGCTATCGAGATTCGAAACACCCTCCACCGGCATCAGTGGGCAACATACACACTCGTCAGCTCACTTGCGGAATAGAAGGGCGATATGTTTGGAGGTTGTGTGCACGTATTTCTTCAGTTTACAAATCAGATTCTAGACGACTCGTTTACAGGGATGTAAAATAGTGAAGGTTTGGTAATAAAACAGGACACAATTTGCACAATTGTCTAAGCTTAAAGTCTGTTGCGCCTACCATTACTGCCAATATATAGTCGTACTAGCACGAGACATGTATGATAGAGCAAAAAAGTTACATGAGATAGTATCAGATTCGAGTGTCATGCGAGGCAAACGCAAATGACGGTCAATGACTGTATGTACAAGCATCTACTTCACTTACTAAGGCTTCTATTCGGCCAATTTATCCAGCTTTGGCCAGTGTATAGATATCGCACGCATAAGATGTTACGTATGATCTGAAGTCTAAACATAAACCTAGTCCAAGACTTAGCTTTGACATAGCGTATAGGACGAAGGCCAAATGAAAAAACAAAAACAAAAAGTATGCTATGCATTGAACAAAAATCAGACAAATGAGATCCAGTGATATTAGCAGACTACTTGGGGGGAAGGTGGGGGAGGTGACGCGAACAAGTTAGCTCCAGATCAGAATCAAAGCGAGAACAACGCGACATATCACGTATGTGGAAGAGCAGGAGCTAGTCTGTATGGTCCATCCGAAGAGAGCTAGTGTAAACCCGAAATGAGCGCGGGTAAGTGCGGTCATCAGCAGACAACGCAGCACTTCCAGCTGCCACCAGTCGAGTCCCCATTGGACGCTACACCACTACGTCCACTGCTCTTCCTTCTGTGATGAGCAGAGGAAGGCACGCCCTCCCTCATGAGCATGCTTGCTCGAGTGGCAGCCTCGAAAACATCATCTACGCCCTCAATCTTGAGGGCAGAGCACTCCTTGTAAGCGCGCGCACCAATCATAGATGCCACCCGTTCGGCCTCAGCACGCGAGACGAAGTCGTTAATATCAGGAGAATTGGGGGATGGACGCAGGTCGGCTTTACACCCAACGAGTAGAATGGGGATGGTTGGGCCACATATGCTCCGAACTTCTTCGATCCACTAGGCAGGACGGATCAGGGATCGACACGCGCGCCAAGAAAATGTGTCAATATGAACCTACTTTTACAGATACGTTGTCCAGAGAATCTGGGGTGTCGATAGCAAAAGCAATTAAAATAACATGTGACTTGGAGTAGGACAGTGGTCGTAAACGCTGACGCAGGGGTGATGAGCGAATGAGAAGACCCGGTAATGAAAAATCTTACTTCATACTCTTCTTGCCCTCTTGATGACACAATCAGTTACAAGAGAATTCTAACGCGAGAAGCAAAGGCACAAACGCAGTATCCCAAAGTGCCAATTGCACAGGTTTTCCATCTAGCCTGATTTCCGCGACGTAGTTCTCAAAGATAGCTGAGGGTGTCAATGGGTAAGCGAGTGATGAACAACGTGCCTCTCCAAAGAGAGCTTACTCGGTTGCTTAAGATTGAGGTCAGTTGTGCTCAGTGGGCACATGCCACAACGGTGTCTAGGGACTCACATATTCCTTTGGGAATTCTCCCAATGCAAAAGAGCACAACAAAGAGGTCTTCCCACAAGCACCTGTGAATGGTACCCCGAGTTCAGCCGGGCATGTCCAGAAACAAAGAGCTGCGGTTACGTGCCGTCACCGACGATGACCAGTTTTCTACGAATCTACGCGAGGCAAACAAGGCGCCGGAATGTAAGACTTGCGAACCGGTCTTCAGACAGGAACGAAATGTGCATACCGGGTTTTGGGACGTCATGAATGTTGTTGGGCTGTCAGCGGTCAGATTATTCGGACTAGTGGAAGACGGTGGGCAGGCCTGCACGCTAGCCACGACTAAAATCAACAATTACAAGGAGCGTTAGAGAAACAAAAAAAAGGTGTATAATGAGTACTGTGACGAGAATGAAGCACCAGCGAAGAAGAGAGGTGAGAAGCAGAAGACCACGGTGACTGTGTCTGACCGCAGCGCTTCTTGCGCGCGGGTTGGGCCCACTTATATAAGCCATCACAGCACCGCATCCTCTAGTCTTGACCATACAAAAACCAATTGCAGAGCAACCGCAGCGAAACGCTACTCACACTATACATAGCTCTCGCACTGCTGAGCAAAATCTGTGGGGGCCGAATAATGAACCGTGTACAGAGGCAGTACTTATCATGCTACAAATCCAACTAAGACATACAAAATGTACAATATGTGGATGAATTGTCAAAGAATCTGAAACATGAAATGAAATGAAGAAACAGGTCGACCGAACTACATGGAGATCACTGGATGGCATAGGCTGCCTATTATAGCTGTCGTCAGTGCAAAGCGAAAAGCAAAAAGGTTGAGGCTCACCTTAATCTCCTTCTCAAACTTCTTCGCAACCTTGGAGCGTTGCACCTTCTGTGCTGCGGTAACGAGGCCGCTTTCGGGCGTCCACTCCTCTGCCGTCAGAACAACAGCTTCTAGAATCTCCATTGCTTTGAAGCCATTCTTTTTCCCGATAGCATTGCAATCCTTGAGGACGAAATCCTGTACCGCTTTCTTGGTGCACAAATCCGATAACTGTGCACTCGCATCTACAGGGACGGACTTGGCTTCGAGAGCATGGCGCAGATTAGCTTCGTGAGGGATGATAATACCAATGGGTTGTTTGGCTTCAGCATCTGCATATACACAGATGTTTGCTACGAGGTTGGATGACTTGTATATCGATTCAAGTTGTTCAAGGGCTATGTACTGAGCAACGGGAGATCAGGAGATCGTAGACCAGTGACAAAGGAGACAACCTTGACTCACCTCGCCACCCTGCAGCTTGATAAGATTCTTAATCCTGAAATGAAAACGTATCAGACGAAGAAGAGTATCCGAGAAAGGTCAAATTACCTGTCGATCAGAGAAAGGGTCCCATCAGCAGTTCCACTGACCGACATCACCAGTCCTAAGCCAGCCATCCTTGGTGAAGATCGACTCGTCGTTGTTGAGGTCGTCCCGCTTGTAGTATCCTTTGGTGACTGACGGACCCCTGATACAAACTTCTCCTTGGGGAGGATTGTTAGTCGACTTGTAGCCTGCTTCAGGGACATCCAGGAAGTTTGATTTCAGCTGAAGGAACAGGCAATCCAACCGAGCGATATTGCATGAGCTCAGGGGGCAAGATAGCGCACATCCCACAAGACTCGGTCATACCGTAGCCTGCCCTCGATTAAACCATAAATTGCAAATCGGCTTAGGAGGTTACTCACCTTGGAGCATGGTGACGAGTGCAATGGACAAGAACTCCTGAGTTTCTTTGCTAAGAGCAGCGCCACCACTCAATGCGAGACGGAGCCGTCCTCCAGGTGGCTTGCTTGACGCTGTTAAGCACAGCAGCATCAGCCAGCTGGCTAAGAACAGGCACATCAGCCTTCTTGGCCGCCATCGCTCCGTTAAATATGGTCTTCTTCAAGGTGCCGCTAGCAGTTAACTTTGCTGATAATCCCCTTACGGATCTGCTCCCATACAGCAGGCACGCCAACCATGATGCTGGGGCGGAACGTAACAATGTCACCCTTGCAGTGGCGCACGGATGCATCTGTAAGGGTTTTGACCCGGCCGTAGCCCGTCTTCATGCCAACGAAGAATATGATGAGCTCGACGATGTATTCAAGAATGTGGGCAAGGGGAAGATATCCCAGGAAAGTGTCGTCGTTGCTGAGGTGTTGGCCAAGGAGCTTGTAAACAGCACCGACGGATGCAATAACATTGCCGTGAGTGAGCACCACGCCCTTAGGGGCGCCCGTAGTGCCACTGGTATACATAATCAGGGCCACGTCGTCCTTGGATGGTCTTCGCTCCTTCAGGCCGTCCTCGGATTGCCCCGCGCCAACCTCACGCAGTTCGTCGATGGAGAGAATGACTACGTTTTCCCTGACGTTACGGATATCATCGAGAAGTGATGACTTGGCGTCACCGTCATAGACTATGAACCTAACCGATGGGGTATTAGGCAGCACATTCTTCAAGGTCACGAGGAGTTCGGCATTAGTGAAAACACCAACGCAGTCCGGCTCGTTCAATGAGTGCGTGAGTCCAGATTCGCCAAGGGTATCGTAAGCAGTGGCCACAGGAATTCCAATAGTTGTGCATGCATGAGACATAAGCTGCCAGTTTACGCTATCCTACGTGTTAGTCATATAGCGCATCCGCAGCAAATCAAACATACCTCGTCTGAGCATAGATATTGAATATGTCGTCCCTCGTGATTTGATAGTAAAGAAGACCACGTGCAAGAGCCGAAACTCGCTCTTGGACGTCCAGGAAACTGAGGTACTTGTAGTCACTGAGCTGGAAATATTTCCAGGTCTTCTTTTCGGTGACTTCCTTTCCATTAACCATCTTCTTCACTTCCTTCTCTTCCTCGTGAATATCGACAATATCGCGCCAGCCCATAGCATCTCTTGTGCCATGCGTTCGGGCGCCGTAGTCAATGACATCGGGAATGATGTCGATGCCCTCGAATGGTTGAGTTATGAGGTTATCAGCAGTAATTGCCAGGCGTCGAATTGAGCTGCCGCCCTCGGTGGCGACCTCGACTGAGCCTTTACCAAAGTTGACGTTGCGTTTGGATGCCATGATGGATCGCTTCTAGTTCGCTGGCAAGTGGCAACCAAACACTCCCTAAAAGCATGCCAAGCCTCAGTCACGTGACATGTTCCCTCAGCTTCAATAGCCTGAAGACCCGAGCTCGAGTGAACTGCTGTGTACTAAGTGGCATCACTGACTCAGTAAAGAAACAGTGCTGGATTATGTACTATTGAGTGGAAGAAATGCTGCCGACATCTGCGCTTGTACCTTATCGACTTGAAGCTGAAATAGACCTCTCCTCGAATATCCTGGTGTCAGCAAATCACAAGCGCTTTCGATAACAGACCGAGAGAATCGCCGGGGGGTAAACTGGGGGACTCACTAGGAGTGAACTAACCTGTTTGATTTCCAATGACGTCGGCGAGGATCCAGTATAGTTTTGATCATAGAAAGTGCCGGACCGAAAAAAAAGTCTTCAGAATAATTGAGCCACATACAATAATACTCAAGCATTGCCGATAACAAGGCTCTCTAAATGTCGCAAGCGCACATATTCTTCCCAGTGCGACTATAAATATGCGAAAAGAACATGAGCGACATCTTTCTGTTCGAGAACGATGTCTCCTTATCAGACGATGAGAAGGACAGACTTCCCTTTATATGGCGGGTTGAGATACAAGTGTTGCAAAGTCGGGCACAACGGTGTGGCTATAAGCGGTGAGAACAGGAGTGAAAATTTGGGGTCAGCTCACTTCTGCGGAACCATATAAGTGATCACAGTGCAACAGTAGCAGCTCCGTGGTAACAGGGATGAAGGGGACAGCACGGAAGCTTCTCTAAATAAGCTTACTTACGAGGCTCAGAAGTTCATTAGGCAACAGGTCGAGAAGTTTGGTCTAGATAGCATCGTTGCACAGGAACCGAAAATACCTGCAAAGGCCGGTGCAGATATGCCAATCTGCCGCATCGCGTACGGCACGCTTGGGCATCGGGGCTCGGGTGAATGCTTTCTCCGTGTGCGACTTTGTGCTGAACAGGTACAGATGCGCGATCTCGTGCCCTAGATCAGGGAGGAATGTCTCAATCTGCTACTTGGGCCCTACGATCCCAAAAAGAGGATCATGCACGATGTGATCCATTAGCAAACATACCATAGTGTATATTTCGAACCCGAAGAACGTGCCGAACTAATATAGCGTCGCATAGTAAGGGTGCCTGCAAGCCGGAAGCCGCGCACCTAATCGCACTGACACAGTGTAAATTTCAGCATGGGTCTTGTTCACCGACTAGTTCCGTCACGACTCGTTGTCAGCCTTGCTTGCGAATCAAAATCACAAGTTTTACGGATGGGGCACGTACATGATAAAGTCTTAACGGACGCTCCGGATCCTATCTGCGCGTAACTTCACAATTCGCGAGAGAGATGAGAAGGAAGAAAAATGTCCACCAGCCTGGGCAAGGTCCATGGAAGATGGTGCGGCAAGAGCTTGCACGGGGCACCTCCATGGAGCAGCCACTGGCACAAGGATCTGTTGATTCCGATCCGCAAACAAACACTCTTAATTCAGAGCGGGGGACCTGCAAACTACGATTGGCTACTGCGACCCAAGGTCTCATTTTGACATAACGTACCAATAACCTGCCGTTTATGTGGCAATATGTATGGATTATAGTGTAGGGACATAAATGGTCAAGGTTGGTTCACTGGGACTAGGCGACGGAGACCCGCTCAATCATAGTAATGGGGTGACAAAAGTAAAGTGCGATGCATACCAGGAGACGTCATATGGCCCATGGGTTGATCGTTTGCCACTAGTAACTCCGAGTCGCAAGTACTACGTTGGGAGATGAAAAGTTTAGCGTTGAAATTATACAAGCAATACAGACTTATTTTTAATCAGTTACCAGAGGTTCCAATCGAGGTTTCTACCAGGCCCCCGCCTACCAATTTCTTACATACCTGCACTAAGCTTAAGCAGACTGGTCCCTTTTAGATCTTCAATATTTTCCGCTTGAAGAACAACCCAAAGACCCCAGACGCAGAGTGTTGAAAAGTCTGCCATGCTGCAAGTCATGACATAACTTCGGATCAATAGTATTACGTATGTGAGCTTTGATCTCGATCATCCAGTTGGGTACTACTGACTTCATATTTCTATAATACTTAGTAATATGTTCAGTGCTTGTTCTACATGTCATAAGTCCAACCGAACCACTTGACGTTTTCGTACGGATTGCAGGTCAATGAGACTTGGGTAGCTTAAGTGCGAGGTAGCGTAGAAGTGGTACGATGGTAGCTCACTTCTTATCCTATGTATATATATACATATATCACGTTCATTTCTTGGCATTTGTGAGATTATGAAGATTACAAGCTTGAAATAGTGTTGTAGATGCGGTTTCTCCTGATAGAGCAACGTTGACAGCTGCTGCGCAGTCATGCAGTAGAATATTTATGCGACGTTTTATGGGCACATGGAAGGTCTAGACTCTGAACCTAGCGGGTCCCCATAGAACGATCCTAGTACCCCGCTGAACATAGACAAACAGGCCATTAATTGTGGGTAGTAGTGAATACATCTAGTAGTACAACAATAACAGTTATACAATTCCGCGTAGTATGAGCAATTATTTTACAAAATAACACAATATATGTCACACGCATTAGAATGCTCCTTTCTCGAAAAGTGGCACGACGAGGTTCTCGCGATTTGTGACATCAACTCCGCGGAAGTACCCTGTGCAACAAGCCATGTCAAACTCATTGTCAAGAAGGCGATGATTGGCACGTACTTGGGCTGAGGTAGTACCACAGTACCGTCCCCTGCACGAAGTTTTCCAACGCATGAAGGTATCTTTCTAGCTCAGCATCCACGTCGACACCAAATGATGGAAGCTGGCTCTTGAACTTGACATAGTCGTTCACGCGTTCGTTTAACATCTCTGTGAGGATGTTGATGGCTTCCTGCAAGCCGACGTCGCGTTCATGCATGATGCAGAAGACAAGATTTTGGTAGTCGCCGTCAGATTGTTCTTTCTGAAAAGGAATAAACAAGTCAGCATGATCTCGTCGGTCAATATTACTTTCCTTACATTGAAAGAACAAAGGTCCTGTTCCAAGAGTGAATATCAGTGCTCCAAGTCAATGGACTAAATGAATAAATGACAAACATTAGGCCATGTCATAAGGTCGGTCGTCGCGTCGGACATCGCTTTAATAATGGGATTCTCAAAGACAATGTCCGGAAGATCCAGGTCCAGAGAATACTCAATCATCGCTGACAAGAAATTGCCGTCTATATGTAACGTTAAGGCTGCGAAGTATTCTCACCTTCCACAAGAGCGCCGCCGATAGTCGCACGACGCATGAGAATAAATTCGTCAACCGAGGGCATTCGATCTTGAGAACGGTTGCGAGATTGTGTTACTTGGGAGCTACTCCATGCCTCAAATGCCCTAATGAATCTGAGCGAGTTCCTGCATCAGAATTGGAGTCCTCAAGTTAGAGAGAGTTGACTTGCCGATGGTAGGCGCCAATGGTAGATGTCCCACGGAATCGCGTTAGCAGACTAGATAACACGCATCAGTTACGTCACAGGGTTTAGCGGTGAAGATACACACTCGTATAACATTGCAGCATATGGATATTGTGGGCGAGAACCGTCTGCGTTGGTGTAAACACTGACGGATATGTCATGTCCGGCTTGTACTGCGTCAGGTTTTGACTGCAGGTCGCCTTCATCAGAAAGATCGTCGGTCTGTAATCCAGGATGTGAGCTGATAGTATCACACGAATCATGACAGTTGAGCTTGTTTACCGAAAAAGCCCATAAAAAGAACATGATACAAGTTTCAAGATGTATGCAGTCGGCATCTGGAAAGCTGAGTGTAGCAAAGAGATCGAATTTGCCATAGTCGAGGAACTTTGATTTCTTCCTATCATCGTATACACTTATTCTGAAACTCTGTGTTAGAGCAAAAATATAAACTGTGGATGGTAAATGATACACACTGGTTGAACCACGAACGCGCTGCACGGTCAGCCTCGGCCTGGTGGGGATTGGCTCTGAGCTCGCAGACCCGACCCGTGATAGCGGCGAGATCCTGAAGGTAAAATTGTGGTGGAAGGGACTCGTATCGTTGCATGATGATTATGAAAACAGTGTTGCACAGAATATACAGCTCAGACTTGCTGAGGATGGGTCCTTGGGCTACAGTGAAGGAGGAGAGACGAGCTGGCCCTTCTTATTCAAAACCGAAAGGGAGGGGTCCTCAGCATCAATCCTATCTGAAGGCGGACTTCTTAAACGAAAGTGTACGAAAAAGACATAAATTGAGGAGGCGACGCCCACACCATCGTGGTCGCTAGTATCACGACACATATTACACGCGAGTGACGACCCATTGGCACCCTTGATTGATTTCGCATAGTTGCGATCTTTCGGCAACTGGTGGGTGTCTTGGAGATAAGAAGAGTGTAAAACCTGCTGACATGCCAGTTAGCTCTAACCTGGTTTGAGTGGTGCTTTGAGCAAATGAGGATGCATGAGGGAATTCTGGGATATCGTTTATTGCGAAGTGAACGGAACGGCTCACCGAATATGTCTGCGACGTTTGGGGCAGGAAGTCTATGCACACGTTGTGTTGTAATCCCAAATGCCTTGATCTCATTCTTCGATCTCCTTGATGGATTAAAGGAGACTGATGTTAAAGGAGATGGGCGACCTAACTCTGCTTCATGTTGTCACCTGGCAAGGAATCTAGATCTAAGGGTAACGGGAATAGAAGCGTTGGTCCGACTTCTGCAACTTCAAACGCGGATGCTGACAAGGCTCGGTTGTGCTTTTCGCCGCACTAGAACGAGAAAGACAAGGGACAGCGCCAATTGACCAGAGTTTTCATTAAGAGCAGCTGCCGGGATGTGTAAACGACACGAGAAGAACACGAGGCAGTAACGTGTCACCATCGTGGTTTTAGAGCCTTCTTTTCGGTGAACTGAAACAACTTCAAGTACTAGGGCGCGATCTTCACACTGGACGACGAACCGCTCTGATCTCGGAGGCCCATAATATCGAAACTCGTTTGAGGGTTCTGTGAACAAGTTGGAAATTGAACCATTACTCCGAATCCCGATTTCCCACTACGTGGAACATACTGATGCTTTATCGGCGGCGATTCGGACACTCCTTCAGCATGACAGCCTCCTGCACGAATTCGTATATCATGCTTTGACTTCATGCCCATCCACGCCTCCCCGTCATCGGTTCGAAGCCTACAAGCTGCATTGTATTCTTGGATGCCGGTGCACGCGCTTGGGAAGGTTAGTTGGTGTTTCAGTAAACGTTTCGACTTGTCTGCCGTCATCGATGACGATGTCAGCAGCGTAGGCGTCAGGATTCAGGATTCGGGGTCTCGGACAGTATCGATCTGTGCCAAATCTGTGTGCCCACTTTGTCTTTGGGGCCAGGGCTGCAAAATGCAGATTGATGATGGCCTAGACGCCTTTGGAACGACGATTCCGGCTATCATCGCCCTGTCACTCGAGATAGTCCGTAGCAGCGAGCGATCAAGTTGCGTTCGGCCTTCTTCACGTTATTCTGATCGGTGAGTGACGAATGTTGTATACTCTTGCCCCTTTTAGCCTTTACAGTCTTTCGTTCTGTTTCATCGTTGTTGAGTTTGATCCGTTAATTTTCAACTCATCGAACGAACGATGTGTGCAACTTATCCCGCAAGACGCGGGTCGCAGATTGAGCATACTAGAGGCGATAAAGGGAATCGTTGGTCTGCGTCGTGTGTGTGTCTAGAACCAAAGTCCAGGGACGTTGCCTTGTGTGTGTATTTGCGGGCGTCGTATTTGATATGATACAATTATATGCAGCCGCTGACCGGCCTCTGCTAGATTACAGGAGGGCGCGGGAGGGCGCGGACCTTCTTCCTCGAAACGTGCACTGGTCTCTGCCGTCTGAACACCATCCAGGGATATTGATTCAAACACTCGTGAAACAAGGCGTTCTTGCCACAATCTTCTTCTCCGGTCTTGTCGCCCTGCGAACCACATGTGGCCGAGGGCGCATGGAGGAATACAACTAAATGACACGTACATATTATGTCTCAACCGTGCATTTGCTTCGTGCGGAAAGTCCGGGAAGAACTGCATAACTGGAATATGAAATATGGATGAATTCACATCCGATAGTGCCGATACAATCAAGTGTTATGAGTCCTCGTCAAGTGAAAATTTTCAGCCCTAAGAAGACCTACCAGCAATACCAGTGTACAAGCGTCGATTCTCCACCAATTAACGGTCAAGAGCATCGCTGACCTCCAAACGAGGAATATCACCTGGCGATCGAGGGTTTCATCTCATGAAACAAGGCCTTGAACTCTTGAGCGCTGAGCTGTCTAGAAGGAACGACTGTCTTCCTTCCATTTGGTCTGACTAAGGGAGACTAGAGCTGTCTTGAACTGTGAGACTAACCTGAGACCGTAATGCATGTATGTGCGTTCCTGACTGACCACACTATCACTTACAATGTCGAATGCCAGATCACTGGCCCATCTCTCATTAACCATTTCCCGGGATTCAATGTCACGCTACCTATAGGCTATCAATCAGCGATTCAGCGCAGCACGATAAAAACGTCCGACATGAAGGATCGTCAAACGATCCATCATAATGATCAACTACATTAGCAGATTCCGCCACTATCAGTTAGTGGTGACGCAATTCATTGTTGAACATTCAGGCGCTGTCAAAACCTTTCTCAATAATGCACAAGCATTTGCATAGCGGCGTGCTCGGGACCATAGATCGGGTCAGTCGTCATATCTGCGATTGGGTAAGACGGACGCGGATCGTACCGACGGCGCCACCCCCGCCGCCTCGTATGCAATACGATACTCAAGGGGTAATAAGTACTGCTTACCCGGCGGCGCGCTCCGGGGAAAATGAGAAACGAAGGCTGTCCCTGAGCGAACGACTCTCGTTTACCTCAGGCGGTACCTGCAGCAATATCTATCGTGGTAGAAGTGAGCCTGTCCCGCGGAGCTGTGGCGTCAGTAATGTTTTGACTGTCATACAACAATACTTAGCTCATCACTCGGATGCTTGAGTAGGCTCTTCCTATCTTCTGGATTAGTATTAAGTTCAAACTATCATCACCGCCACAGCGTAATCAAGGGGAGGACTGTGAGGACGTCAGTGCCTCTGTAGGAACGCCAGTCATATCAGGAATGATGAGAAATGAAAATGCTATATTTGGCTACCTGGGTATCAAAATGCCTCTATGGCTCAAGTTGTTGAACATGAATGATAAGTGTGAGGAAACGTGAGAGGGGAGAATACCAGGAGGCGACACGGAACCGCGCGGATTGTAAAGCAAAGAAGAGGTTCGCATCGCATATGCCATGCATGCTTCTCGGAACGGCCTACTACATAGTTTCCTTGGTCGTACACGGACGTGGACGTGGGGATAAGACACCCACTTTGTGCAGAAGATTATGGATGACCCACCCACGGGGCCCATCAGAAAGAAACTGATTGATGTCGTGACTGATGCTGTACTCGCCATCGTGAACCGAAGAGACATGACGATAAAAGCGCAGACGCCCTGTCAATCGTGGACAAAATATCCATCAAGCCTCAAGGCACCCATTTCCGTCAGAGACCATGCCTGCTTGGGCAACTTTGAACCAAATGGCGACGGATATCATCGTCAATGGTTAAAGGCCCTCGGGTATTTTCAGTCACTCGGAGAACGAAGGGTCCTGAAAGGCAGGACTTACTGCATAATATTGGGCGGGTCCCGTCCTATGTAGATATGATAAGACCTTGCAGAAGCATTAATGACATGACTATCGGGTCAGTTCGTCTACCGTGAACCGAAGTTGCGTAAATTGTAGCAAACGAACCTGTGTAAATGCCCACAGCGGAACAACACGATGTACACCGAGCAGGCGCAGTGCTCGACTTGTGATTAGCCTGCCGGATAGTGGAAAATTGCAGAACAGGTATTTTAAGCCACACTTGAACACGAGTAAAGAATCTGCGTAGCATTGCTGGAGATCTGGCGGATGATGCGGATGGAGTTGTCGCACTAGTCGCTGCAAGATGCCAGTAGCTCTGCTCAGCATCAAGAAAATTACGGACTGCACGTCCTGTGGAATTAGGGCAGCCACATGAAGAGTCTTTCCATCAAAAATGGATGCTGCAATTTGGCTTTGACAAGACGCGAGCCCATTTCCCTATCTTGAAAATTCTCTGTTGTAATCCGGATTGTCTTGAACTTGCCCCGACTCTTCATCTGGGAATTTGCATAAGCAGCTGCGGTGATCCATATTGCCGTCCAGTCCGCTGATCTGAGAACGCCGTGGGCGCGCGACAGCCACGGGATAAACCTGAAATATACCTTGATCATAGTCTCCCTAGCAGAGAAGCTGCACAATCCATTTTTTGTGGAACATATAACACGTTCCACCAGATCTCGAAGTAGCTGAATTTCGTTGCAGGCAATATGATGAAAGCAGTCAACAACTGCAAATTCAACGTGGGTTTCAAGTTCATGAGAACACATCACATTGTTACTATGCAACGACGCAAAAAAATCAAGTGAACTACTTGGTAGCCTCAACCAACCTTTGCTCTGCCTCTTTGAAGTTGATGACATTCCAAATTGCAGTGAGGTACTACATGCATGTGAGCCGTACATTTTTTGAACAGAGGAAGAGACGCGTACATCTGCCTTGACATTTTGATACTGTTGAAGGAGAAAATCAATATGGAATACCGGTGAATTAACTGTCAGATCATTGCATACCTGTAAGTAGAAAGCCTACAAATGCCTAATGTCAGTGGAGCTGTCATAGCCTAATAACTATTCACACTCACATGCTCCCAAACGTCAACGCCGATAATGGGTGTATGAGCTGCGTAAATACGTCAGGGGTTATCCGGTCGGACTTACGCACCCACGTACAAAGTAAAGGATCTTGGTTCGCGGTCGTAACGATGTCAAGCGCTTTAGTGGTAGAGTCATATCCCTTCGCAGGCCAACGTTAATAATATAACATCATAAAACCTGGAAAACGTCTTACGAGCCATCCCCATCCACTGCCCTGAATACCTGCGGTGGCAGCATTGAACCTCTTCTTGAATTCTTCTACAGATCCGAAGTCACGTTCAATGGCTTTTTTCAAAGGGACCGTCGGTAAGCTTTCCACCGTCAGCATTGGCGGGCGAAAGGTTCTTCCAGAACAGCGAATGGTTGATGTGTCCTAAAGAACATGAAGCCAAGTGTCAAGACAAGAAGCCTTGAGACCTACCACCGCCGTTGAATTTTAGTGCCGACTGTAGGGCAATCTTCTCCCGGACGGAGGGTGCCTTCGCATAAGTTTGCTCTGCAGCATTAAGTCCATTGACATAGGTCTGGTGATGCTTGGTATGATGAAGCTTCATAATTGCCTCGGAGATGTATGGCTCAAGGGCCTAAACCATTAAGCTTCAGGTACGTCCTCCGCGCTCATATGTGACAAAAACACCAACATTGTAAGCATAAGGCAGGTCCGGAAGAGTGTGGAGAGACGCGCTGGCAGGAGCGGCAAATGCGCGAGCCAGAGAGGGCCGCAGAGCAGATTTTGCGATGGACAACATACTTAGTGGTTCAAGTGAGGGTGCGGCTGCCTCCCACGCCTTGCCAGCAGCGTCATTCGCCCCTGGTTGCTGACTAAGATGCCACACGTCGATGGCCCGTCAACACTTTCTCTCTGATAGAAATTACTAGCGCTCGTTAATGTCTCATGTTTAGGACGCGGTGTTGTCCATCGCAGCGCAACAAAGTATGTGTTCCAAGCAAGACTTCGACTCGTTTAAGACAAACATTGAAACTCATGCAAGGTGAATCACCCCTAACATAGTCGCGACAAGATCTAGCCTCGGACCCTTGGGCTGTGGTTAATAACCATCATATAACAGCATGCGGCCCTGAGCACCGACCAGGTGGTTATGCAGGGTTATGCCTCCTTTGCAATCGATTCAAATTCCCCATCAGATTCAGGTTCAAAGTATTGTCCGCAAAATGCGCTCCAGACTTCAACCGTTCAATATGCCCATAGATGTCTATCGTCCGAGGCACGGATTCTCTGGTGGTTAAGATTGGTGTACGCAGTATACGTGCAGCATGTTTGTTCCTGCTCTGTGACAAGGTTCATGTGGTTACATATGATTTCTCTTTCGCCATGCAGCATTACTCTTTCGTCATCCTGGAAACAAAAACACCCTCACCTCAGACCCTGTGCGAGTATGTGCGTTCCGATCTGACTCTGTTGTCAAGGCCTCACAATGAGCACGGGGTTCTGTTTGTTCTGGTGACTGTGCCCCCACGGCTCTGCGTTATCGAATAAAGACCTACGACGGCGATACGACCATCTCGCGCCACGAACCTGAGTACGAATGAACTCGGACTGTCTTCATTCAATTGATGGGACCAACCACGAATATCAAACCGGAAACCATTAACTCCACGTCAACAAAGGGTACTTGTTTCATATGATAGTACATACTTTCTAACTAACAGGACTATCTATGACATACAATCGCAGCTTCATCGAGAACATAACAAATGCACATAAATTACAGGGCTTCACGCTGCCACCAATTCTAATTCGCCACCTCGGTTGAAGGCACGAAGGTCATAAGCTTGTCCCCATTCGCAAGCCACCACTTTTCCGCCTCGTCATCCGCATCGTACCCAAATTGAATGTTACTTTTCTCTTTGTCAGCCCACTGGTTCGCATTGCCTGCTAGAACAAGCGTGCTGTTCTCGCCGCGCGCAACGCGTAACGCGTCATCCATTGCCATGCGCATTTCCCGATCACGTTCCTCTTGCTCTGGTCCGTCGGGGTGGTGGAATATGTGCCGGTTTAGGCTCGAGGACGTCTGTGTCGCTGTGGCACGCTCGTACCGGAGAGATTGGTAGGCATAGAGTAATGGCGTGATCTGCGAGCGATCCGAGCAATTCGAGAATAAGTTGCCTAGGACGGCAGCATCTTCAACCTAGAGGATCCTGATGTCAGCGCTTGTTTTGCTGTCGATACTCCCTCTTACCGCCATGGCTGACCCTTGCGCGCGGTAGGGCTAGGGGGACATGATACTCAGCATGCACTATTTATATCGGGAAATCACAAACCAGCATCGGGTGGCATGAATCACCCAACAAGACCAACTTGCCGTCCTTGTGAATCCACGTAGGCAGTGGGTCTCGATCCATCAACTTCCAATCGAGCGTTGACGGAACAAGCGCCAGGAGTTTTTCGACGCTGTGCCCCGCGCCACCAGATAGTATGAGCACAAGGTAGGCATTAAAACGGAGTCACTGACGCGATGTTCCACCCCTTGTAGTAACCTTTCATTTTGTCCGCGTTACCTTCAGCAGTCCACGATTCCACGCCCCCTTCAGTTTCATCAGGGTGTATCATGACGAGGTTATATTCTTTCTTGGCACGCTGTCCAGTCCTTGCTTTAGCTCCCTGTGTTGATCAATGTTGATAGAACACCGGCTTACAATATTATAGCCAACGATGTGACCTCTGGGACCCATCCATATAATGGAGTCCGTCTCCTCCACCAGCACCTTCAGGTCATCGTCCTGTAGGAGTTTCTCAGTCGGGATAATGGCTCTGTAAGCAGCATCTCCAGTAGCCCTGGGTTTGTCGGGCCCGCCGACAACGTACTCCCGGGTAATGCTCTTGACTCCGTCAGCACCAATGATCAGGTCAGCATATACGACCTCCCCAGAAGCAAGAGTCAAGCTAGGTTTCGACGGGTCCACAGATACAACGCGGCAACCGACACGGACGTTGCAGTGTGGCTCAGTGGCCTCATAGAGTATTTGATGGAAATCAGCTCGCTATTTTAGCCTGGTCAGGGAGAATTGGTGGAGTAAGGAGAGAACTCAACATGTATGTGGTAATAAGGGGCACCGTATGCCTTATCCATCGCATCCCCAAACTCTGTCCACCCTACAACCTCATTGTTCGTCCCTGGAGGTTGACATCAAGTAAGGTCGCTGGGACACTTCAATGTAACGTAACTCACATCGTCTAATGCTTAAAGCCTGTGGTTTGACGCCAAGTTCCTCGAGACGTGGGTGAAGACCCCAGCGGATCAGGAGACGCGAAACGTTAGGGCTGGCTTGAATGCCAGCGCCCACATCGCCGATAGCTAGCGCTGCTTCCAATATTGTAACCTTGTGACCTGCCTGTGCGAGGCAGTATGCAGCGGCGAGGCCTCCTAAACCGCATCCTATTACTACGATGTCGAGGGGCAGGGAAGCTCGCCTTCCTTGGTATAGATGGTCGGGCTGATGGGTTGAGTGGGTGTCCATAGCACAGATGAAAGACCCAGGGATGATGGAGGGCGTGAAAGGCGTACTGGAGTGGGCGGACCAATGATTGATATAGGGTGTGAATAAGGATTTACTATTTTGCCGACCTGTTGGTATAATAACCCACTCGGTTCTCCCGTCAGTCAGGCTAAAATACTCAAATCAGGTCATATATATTGATTCAATTATCAAGGTTTTTCGCCCGTCCTCGTCGCCGTTTCGTGGTTTCTCAGCCCCTTGAATTAGAAGCAGGACTCTTGACTCAGGTGAGTATAGATTAGAGATGGCGAGTCGGACTTACGGGGACTCCGCAGTCACTAGCCAGATTTCCTTCAATGTTGACGAAGATGAATTAATGGGAGCGTCTTGGCACTTTGGGTCCAAGTTGTCTGTAGTTAGATATCACGTGGACACACATCCTGTCACTTTTGCCATTAACGACGTTGTGAGAGTTCGTTTAAACGTTTGCATATCTCAGGGCTCCCAGGCACAAGATTGCAAGTTCCACGGAGGGTCAGGATGTCTTCACTCAGTCACAGGACGCTTGCCAAGACGATGATGCTTGGGTAGGACAAGACGGTCACAGTACGGTCGTCTGACTGTTAATTGCATTCAACCAGTAACCGAATTGGACTGCAAGAAGAATGAATTATAATTATTACGGTAATAAAACTCCAAGTAGCAGTGTAGATAAACATCGACTTTCGTCCACTTAAGTACTCGGATATGGTCCGCATCAACGATAATGGACGAGCCACATGGACATTAATATTGGAAGGTCCGAAGGATAAAGTCAACTCAAGTCGATTGGCATTATCACGCATGTTTGCAAACTTCAAGCTTCAAGCTTCATTGCAAGCCTTGTACGTCTAACGAGCTCGGAGCATCTACTGGTAAGCGCGATACCATCCAGATGGCCTGAACTTTTGCACACTCTTTTCCCACCACAGCAGGATTCCGTTTACCAGAACATTAGTTGCGGCGTTTGATCGAGATAAAACTCTCGCACCCACATGCACCTGTGAGTCGCGAAGACAAGTTTAGACGCAGTGTAGCAAAAGTCTGGATAATAGCTTATCTCGATCCCAGATTCTAGCGAAGGCCATCTGTCGAAAGTTCGCCCGACAAGCATTGATTTTGCCGTGGTCATGACGTTGCCAAGTACTGTACAGAAATTTCGGATTCCTCAGTACCTATCGGAATTGCTTATACCCGAGACACATCTCGGGCGACGTGATGACTGGTGTTTCTGCGATCCTAATTCCTAACCAAGGGTCCTGGTTTTGTAAATTGTGAGGTAAGGTTGCATATCTACTACTTTCCGTAGTTTGAGGCATGCATAGCAGATACTTACCTGATCAACTTCCAGGCTAAGATATGACCAGGGCATGTTTGTCTTTCTGGGAAAACAGCGGCTAGGATGGCGAAGAACATTGTCTTAGCTGCACCTGTTCCGGCAATCACTGAACAGTCGAGGTCAAGTACGGGTGCCCCCGACGTCAAGCTGCCAAAGTATCTTCTCGCGGGTGTCATTGGAAGTATACTTATGCTGATGATTGAGTTGATGTGATAGTCTTGCCCGATTCTTCGGCTGCTCGTTGATGGGATTCGACACGGATAGAGAAGACATCCGAATGCAGTCCCGAAGCTAGTGTCCGCTGCACGTCAATCAACGAAGCACCTGCCTCACTATTAAGTGCACTTACCAACGTTCTACCTAGGGCTGTGTCAAGCCTAGGCTGTTGTGATTCTGAGCTTGCTCAGGTCGCAAGTACTATGTATGTCACCGGAACCCCGAGTCGGTTCAAAAACATGAAACATTACAATTTTCTTCCTACAGTTTCTTCCAGATGCAGCGGGGGCCTCTTTTGCTGGCCAATACCTTATCGTCTGCATTCTTGCGAGACGTAGTAGTGAGGCCAATCATAATTGTCTTACTACGGTGTTCCAGGGCCGGCACTTTGCGCAAGCTCCGAGACGCATCGGTCAATCTTGAAGTTTTGAAATTCCGGTCTGTCACAGTACAGCGCCCTAGTAGTTGCTCATTTGGAGTGTTACCAGCGGTGCTATGACGTGTCTCAACAATCCTATCTTTATGAAACGAGTACTAGCCCTCCCTGGCTTTTCGGATCCATTCAGACGAATTGGGATGTCGGATGTTAAGCTTGCGTGTTTTGGATGTTTCACAATGGATCCTTGATGATGCAAGAATGATTGGATCGAGTTGATCCAGCAGAGTGACTTATGATCTGATCCCTGATTCAAATTCAGTGTGCTATTATTGTTTTGATTCAGTCACGATTTGAGTTTAAACCTTGTGATACTGTACAGGAGCTTATAATCTACAATCAATTTGCTTTGGATGCAACTTCGTGACCTCAATTTCCAATCACTAAGTAGTTCCGTCAGTAACGAGACAATGCAGTGTGGAACAGATGGTCCTTGTTGGCAAGAGTGTATAGCCGTTCGAGAGCAGCTTTCGGCTCAGGATTAGCGACCACCTCCCAATGAGCCTAGAAGTCAACGACACATCAGTACGTCCAAAAACACGATAATTTTCGTGCCTACATCAACGCTCGCCCAACCACCAACAAGAATAATCA
Source organism: Suillus ampliporus (assembly GCA_016584345.1). Taxonomy (NCBI): domain Eukaryota; kingdom Fungi; phylum Basidiomycota; class Agaricomycetes; order Boletales; family Suillaceae; genus Suillus; species Suillus ampliporus. The sequence continues at coordinate 20,015 of JABCPV010000059.1, read as the reverse complement.
CATTCTCATCCTCCAGCGTAGGCCCAAACACAAGCATCTTCTTACTCGTGTCCGAGATCTTAGTGAGGATCTTGAAGACCTCTGCGCGATGACTGGGGTTTTTGAGCGTGAGGAGGAGGACTTCCGTGACAGGCTGTTGGAGTGCGATGGGATGGCTGTTGAAAATTACATGGTACATCTTCGACCAGCCCCCATAGGAGGGTTTCAGAAGTTCAAGCAGACGACCGTATGAGGGGGCCGCCAACATTGCCTGATGTTGCGCTAGGCTATCCCAGTCTGAAGCCAGGTCATTATCGCTCACCCTTTTCAAGACTGGCGAAACGTGTAACACATACTGAGGAAGACATAACCTTTTGCTGGGTTCTCGATCTGCAATCCAGCGTAGGCGGGCCTGTCGCGATAATAGTATGATTTAGGGCACCCCGTGCTACCACTGATATCTAGTAGCAGGAGAACGATACGTACTTGCGGAAGCCATCAGCCTTTGAAGCCATGTCGAATGCAGGCTTTACAATTGACTGGTCATTACGAAATGCCTCTGTAGTGTCGAAGATGACAAGTTCAGTCGTTGGGATAGACATGATTGCGGGTGAAGCTTTAGGAATCGGTGCCCTTTACAATATCACCTATTTATATAGGTTTCTCGATGTATTTCCAACTGTCGGGTGGACTCGTGATACCGAATTGAGTTCCTGCCTATCGCGCTAGCTCTTGGGCTTCATCAGCTTGCACATGACTGATTCAAAGAAGCGGTACGTACATAGTAACTTGCCTCGATATATAGAAACTGGTATGTGTGAAGATATGTCACGGAATGACACGGATCCAAGAAAAGCACATACAGGGCGTGCTAACTTACATTGCCACTCTGATTCCGAACATCCTGGAATGCAGAAATTATTCGTCTGAACGTGCGTTTAGGAAGGACCACGTACATCTCACAGATGGCGGCTCCTCTCAGGATTTATCATCTATAGTTTCAGAGTCTATTTTCGAGCTTGATCTTCTGCGTTGTCCGCGTTGTAGCATGGGTCGGATGTAGGGCTGCCAACTGGGTCAATGATCACCAGATATCGAACCAAGAAATACAATATAAGCCGCAGTAACCTCATCCTTGTTCGTAGGCTCCGGCTGCCCTATTTGCCTGGTATACGCGGCCATCAAAGATCCCTAGCACACTATCGAACACGGTTGATACGTCGAGCCGTACAGATATTGTTTACACGGTCCTGTCTAGAGGAGAGCTGCGAGTGATTTGCGATCCTTCATGTTCTGGACTTCTCTCTGTAGATGGAACCAACTTGCATGCACATCCTAGACTCGTGACCAGTCTGACTATACGGCAGTTTGAGATGTTGAGATGTCTCACGTGACTTGTCCGCGGTAGCCTTAAACACCAGGCTGGTCACGAGTTGGGATCCCCCTTCCTCCCCTATATGCCCTGTTAGTATGTTTTTCCTCCAAACCAGCTTGTGTGTCTCACCGTTGGATTTTTCGGCTCCTCCACATTGTTAATTTGGCCTTTCGTCTCGGATTCGCCACTACTAAGTATAAGTAGTAGTGCTTACCAAGTATTGCAAGGATGTGCCTTCAGTAGGCGTATCTACGCGTGATGTGGCAATGCATCAGATGAACGCAACATTTATTCTTACTTGGACCTTCTTCGCAATCTTTGCTTTGTGGTGTTCCCCGATACCCACTTGAGTGGGAGAGGGTTTTGTCGCGTTAATTCGCGCAAGCACCGATACCGTGAAGTACGGTAGTATATACATCTTATTGCCAGCCATGTTGAAGGCCATGCAGACCAAGGTTACGCAAGTACGAACGGTACATGACTGTTCTAATCGCAATGGATTCACTTCCAGAAATCGGCCTCTCCCATCGTCCTGAAGGGTGTTAGTCAGCGGCGTAGAGCGAAAAAAAGTGACCACGCTACCTCTTGATGATTGCATTGACACGCTCGACGTCGTCGTCTGTGCAGTCGGTCACGCTGTGCTTACTCCCCGTGACATGCTTGAAAGCTTGACGACCAACGCGTTACCGGAAATGTTGTGCTCGCTGTAGGTAAGTTTAGTCATGTCGGAGCTCGAATTTGAGCTTCCTACTGTGGTCACTCGGAGCACGTGTCAATGCACGTGGCACGTGTCCAATTACATAAAGTTTTTCCGGGTAAGATATCGACGACGACGATCGATCGTGGCTCATCACTGCAGATGTCGATGAGCCCTGTGACACTGTTCTGTGATGGTCCGGAACTGCACCAGGAGGAGTCTCGCAGGCCACATCATAGAAAGAACGCGAACTTGCTTGCTAGCCGACATTACTTGGTAAGTAATGGGTTTTCCTTGGCCCCATGAATTCCCCCTCAGTGCACATGATTGGCTGGCATGGATCACCAGACATCATGCACGCCACCTGAACCAGGTCATCAGAAACGGCCAATGAGAAACTGTGATTCGTCTGAGTTCTCACCACTTGTACTAATTTACTAATATATAGGCTTAGTACTATCCTGCAAGGCTTATCTTTGGGCAACACATCATGGCTAAAAATGAGTCCATCGGAACTTAAGGCGAGTGAGAGATAATACTAATAGCGTGAGTCATTACAAGAGATTGTGAGCCTCTGAACATTCATGTCCTCTCCCAGTGAGAGTAGATCGCTGTTGCGTCCAGAGTTCGGCGGCTCTACGGCGGCCAGTGCCTACGGTACATCTCTGAACACCAATGACGACCTGGAGTCCATCTCTAGGAAGGTTTTGGAGAGGAATCTTCTGCGGAAGATTGATTTCAGAGCAGCGTATCTTGTTCTGGTTTACATCTTGAATCAGGTGCGTAGCATCAGTTGTCCCGTCTCTTGCCGCCTGTGAAGTACCACGATCACAGATGGATCGAAGTAATGCTGCGTAAGGCATCCTGAAAGGAATTTATATGCTTCTATCTGATCACCCGCAGCGCCGCAAGGCTTCGTGGTTTCGAGGAAGACCTCGGCATGAAGGGTAGACAGTTCAATACGTTGATCAGCAGTCTATACATCGGCTATGTGTTGATGCAAACACCATCGTGAGTACTGTAATTTGAGCTTTCAGTAATCCCCTGTGAACTATGGTGGCAGAAATTTAATACTCAGTCACATTTCGAAAACCATCGCTATATCTATCGAGCAATATGGCGCTCTGGGGTCTGCTCACCACCCTCATTGGTGTGTCTTGTTGTCTTAACTCAGTTTGTTGTGGCGGATTCAAAATGGACGGCAACTCGTAATGAAGGGATATCCACGACGTTGGTGTATCGTACATCACTGCACGATCGAAACACTGATGTACATCTTCGCAGCTACTACCAAGCACTCTCTTCACGCTTTCTTGTGGGATTCTTAGAGGCTACGTTTTATCCCGGTGCTGTCTATCTGCTTTCAAGATGGTACTTCCCCGAGTTCAGTCAACAGACTAGCTTGCTAAATGGCTGCAGGTATAAGCGAGAAGAGCTTGGCTACAGGACCGCGTTCTTCACTGCAGGAATCGGTATTAGCAATGCTTTTGGTTCTCTGCTAGCCTCTGTAATTCTGGCGACCATGGAAGGATTTCTTGGTTATGCTGCCTGGAGGTTGGTATCGTTTTCCGTCAGATATTTGACACAGTCGATTGACTATAATCAGGTGGCTGTTTTTCATAGAGGGTTGTTTGACAGTTGTTGTCGGCATTTATGGGATGTTCATACTTCCTGATTATCCTTCGAGCCCTGCGCGTTGGCTCACTCCCGCAGAACATGCTCTCGCTCAAAAGCGTATGGAAGAGGATTCGGAAGGTCATGGTCCGGTTGAACCTAAGGCATCTGGTGGCTCTTCCGATCTTCTGTCGATGATCACAGATTGGAGAGCGTGGTTGGTTGGCGCAGCATTGTCTTGCTGTAATGCATCTATGTCGTTTAACATGTTCTTCCCGACATTGGTGGCCACAATGGGGTACTCGCCTACTATCAGTCTTCTGCTGTGTGCACCACCGTGGATTGTGAGCACAATCACCGCAGTCACTGTCGCACGGTAAGCCTATTCTGACGGAGTGAATGGGAAGTACTTACAATTTTCAAGTCGTTCTGATGCAAAGCGTGAACGCTTTTGGCATATGGTATTTGCCTTGTCGATGCTGATCACGGGATATACTCTGGCTATGTCCACAATGAATATTAACGTCCGCTACATCTCACTGTCAGTAATATTTTATATTCCGCTTAACTTACCCACTCATATTATTCAACTAGCTTTCTCATGTCCCAAGCACAGGTCGCAAATGTCATCTTGTTGACATGGATCAGTAACACGTTCGCTCGTTCCAGCTCCAAGCGCGCAGTTGCGATCGGGTTCATGAACTCCATTGGAATGGCGGGGAGTATCCTATCGCCGTCAGTCCCTTTCTCGTATCTCCCGCGTGTCACAATTGATGACATACAACACAAGGTATATCTGGTCATCGAGCTGGGGTCCGACATATACCAACTCGTACCTCATCTGCATTATGCTGGCCAGCACATGCATTTTATTGTGCTGGGTGTTCAGGCGGCATCTTGAGCGATTGAACGAAACTGCTGAAGCGGAAGAGCGTGAATTGAGCCTTCCTAAAGGTTATAGATACCTGTTGTAGCAGGTGGCAATATTTGATGTGATCTGCATCGTCTGTGCTGGTCTGCGGCATGTGACTGATGCAATATGAGATTACATATTGCAAAGAAATTTCGAGATAGCCACTTGCAGGTCGGTGTCTCGACTGATGCTCCTGTTTACGAATGGCGGTAAGTGCATTGATCATTTGAGTTTCAAAGCGATGTTTTAGTACATTTACCTCGTCGTGTCTCAGAAGGACCACGCATTAACCAACAAAGTTTATCGCTCGGCCTCGTCAGTATATATTAGTACTAGCTATAGTGGTGTTGGTGCGGACAACATGATTATTTGTTCCTTGCGTCGAAGTGCTGCGTCAATTGGTCAAGAGGTGGCAAAGACTATAAAGGGTGTTGAACTGGCTAGCGACTGCACAGCACATGAAATGTACTTGAAGAAAGGTGGTACTACTGCATAGTCCTGCAAAAACTCAGGAAACCAAGAAAATCTAGCACTCAATAAGAATCCACTATGTACTACAAAGGTACTTAGCGGGGAAAAGACTAGAGAATAGAATAAAACGGAGTGGTACCAACGCCCACCCCTAGTTAATTTAGTTAAACACATTGTTGTTTCCGAGGTCCGGCATAACGAGCAAGATTTTTGTAGGTTTTTTTTTATAAACTAAAAAAACGACGGAGCAAGGCAAGGAGCAAGGCACTTAATAGTCGGCGACGCCGACCGCTCAATCTATCATGATGCAGGAGCTGAGCTTATGATTGCCTTCGATGCCACTTCAATAATCTTAGCTATCAACAGCTACTTTCATTCGCGAGGGGTCAAGGCAACATGGAATAGATGGTCCTTGTTGACAAGAGTGTATAGCCGTTCGATCGCAGCTTTCGGCTCCGGATGAGTGACTGCCTCCCGGTGAGCCTAGAAGTCAACAATAGCATCAGTACATCCAAAAAAAAGACAAGATATTCTCCACGCCTACCTCAACGCTTGCCCAACCGTTAACAAGAACAATCACATTCTCATCCTCCAACGTAGGCCCGAACACGATCATCTTCTTAGTAAATTCCACGAGCTTATTGAAGATCTCGAACACCTCTGCGCGATGACTGGGGTCTTTGAGCGTGACGAGGAGAACTTCTGTGACAGGCTGCTGAAGTCCGATGGCTTTGTCGTTAAAGATCACATGGTACGTCTTCCCCGGACCCGCGAGGGCGGGATCTAGGATTTCACGCAGAGGTCCATACGAGGTGGACGCCATCGCTGCCTGATGGTGCGCTAAGCTATCCCAGTCTGAAGCCATGGAATTAATGCTATTTCCCCTTTTCAATGTTAGCGAAATATGTGAAGCGTACTGAGGAAGAGATAGCCTGTAGCTGGGTCCTCGATCTGCAATCCAACGTAGACGGGCCTGTCGCGGTATCAGCGTGCCCCATGCTACCGCCAATATCAACTAGCATGAGAGCGATACGCACATCTGGATACCATCAGCCTTTGACACTATGTCCAACACAGGGCGTAAAATTGAGCTGTCATTGCGAAAGGCCTCTGAAGTGGGGAAGATGACGATTTCAGTGGTCGGGATAGACATGATTGCGGGCGGAACTTTGGATGTCCGTGCCAGTTATAATACAATATCACCTCTGTATATCGATGGATTTTCAAATTTGGTGTGAACTCGTGTCACTGTTCTCCAGCGTACACGTATAGCTGCCTATTGTTGACGTCCTCAGTTCACACGACTGATTTCAAGAACAAGCGCATACGTAGTAACTCGACAAGATATATAGAAACCGTGACTCACCGAATGACATGGATTCAAGAGAAGCACATAAATACTGGTTCTCGATCTGCAATCTGGCGTAGGCGGGCCTGTCGCGATAATCGCATGATTAGGGCACCCCGTGCTACCGCTGGCAGGAGAACGATACGCACTTGCGGAAGCCATCAGCCTTTGAAACCACGTCGAATGCAGGGCGTGCAATTGACTGGTCATTACGAAACGCCTCTGTAGTATCGAATTCGAAAATAACGGTTCAACTTCGGTGGTTGGGATAGACATTATTGCAGGTGAAGCTTTTGGAATCGACAATATCACTTACATAAATATATTGATTTCTCGATGAATTTCCAACTGTCGGGTGGACTCGTGATACCGATCTTCCGAAAGTCGAGTTCCTGTCTATCGCGGACGGCTCTTGGGCTTCACCAGATTATACATGACTGATTTCCAGCAGCGGTACCTGCATAGTAACTTGCCTCGATATATAGAAACTGGTATGTGTGAAGGTACCTCAAGGAATGACACGGATCCAAGAAAAGCACATGTGAAGACAGGGCGTGCTAGCTTACATTGCTACTCTGATTCCGAACATCTTGGAGCGCAGAAATTATTCGTCTGAACGAGAGGACCACGTACATCTCACAGATAGCGGCTCCTCTCAGGATTTATCATCTATGGTTTCAGAGTCTATTTTCGAGCTTGATCTTCTGCCGTGTCCGCGTTGTAGCGGCTCTGACTGCACTCATTGCCAGAGTGCCTCGTATACGCGACCATCGGAGATTCCTGATATATACAGAACGTTTGCAGGTTTTGTCTATCAAAGGGCGTCGCCCAACGGAAAATAAACGATGGTTCAAATTTTTTTGGAGATTCCTAGCTCGCTATCGAATGCAGTCAGTACGTCAAGCTGTACAGATATGGTTTACACGAACCTGCCTATGGACTAGTCCGAGAAGCTGAAAGGCCATCGGTTACTCCAATAGCATTGGGCAGAACATCAAGGCAAAGGGCTACACGGAGATCCGCAGGGCCATCCGTAGTTGTTAGTAAATTTTACTGTGACAATGATGCAATCAGAAACTCCGTAGGTAGCATTTAAAGATAGCAACCGACTAGTCTATAAAGACAGCGCCCAGCAAATGCGCTGTACCCATGACCACCCATAGAACGCTGAGCGGTTTCGATATCACTGACTCTAAAATGAAATAGCTGTAGGGTAACATCTAGTCTCCCCTAGCCAGCACCTCAGGCAGCAGTTCTCGGCGGTAATAAGGGGTCTTTCAGACCCGGTTTCTTTGTTATGGGAAACTGGGCTGAGAGACCCTTCATCGATTCATCTTGCGAGGATCTTGCTAGTTACGATCTAATAATAGCCTATGCCTCGTTGCCCTCCTCTTGCGTGCATCGTTGCCTCCTTTCGGGAGCATCATTGCCCTCCCGCACCTCATTGCCCTCCTCCAAGATGGGATCGAGATCTGTTTTGTTCTAGCATCCTCTCATCATTCAACCACGTGTTCATCGACATTTGCTCTCTCTGTGGAATCCCATAAGTGTCACGCAGGCAGTCGCTTCCATGGCTCCAAGTCACTGCTGTGATTGTGTCGCTGCGGTTCAGTGCACCGTTCTCGTTTGTTGTCATCTTGTTAGTATTTCAGACGTGTTTGGTATCATCTTGTCCTTACTGTTTTCCTAGCAACCAGATTTTCCAACCTGTGCATGAAGTCTGTGCACAACACTGACATTACCTGAGCTCAGTATGAGTTTGTCTCTAGTATTCCTCCCAGTGGACCCGCTTGCAGCCAGGGCACAGATCCATTCACGCCATACGCCGGCGGTTACCTCGACCACCCGCCACCTCCACTTGTTTCTCCTGCCCTTACCCGCACCGTCGCACAACAGACGACTATATGTTCACCCGCGTTCACCATCAAGTATGTTCACCATTCGGGTGACCTACTAGGCATGATGCCTGGCATTACTGCTGTAAAAGTGAGTTTGGATTGACATGTGTTCTTTGTGTGATCTAATCGCGTGCCTTGCAGGTTTTTGCGATTTTCATGCTCACGTAGATCTGCTGCATCCGCAGGGACAACACCATGACTGGTCCGCAGCCGAAGCTTGCTAGTCTATGGAAGTAATTCATGGTACTAATCCCTCCCAGCCCTCTGGCGTGTACCCAACCACACCTCCCAGCGCACCCCAAGTGCGCTACAGCATCCACTGCTACATCCGACTGCACCCTCCAGCACTCGCTACTATCTATGCTATAGCATTCCGCATGGCCCTCGTCATCAATTGTCCATGCTCTCGCTCCCGCCGTTCTACCTGCTCCCGCACAGACGCAGACCTCGTTGATCAGTGATGCTCTCGCTCACGCTGTGATGATGATTTTAGAATGGGTAAGATACTATTAACTGTACTAGTACAATCCATGTTTTTGTAATAGCTACTTTATATGATCTATGTGCTCCCGAGGGTAAACTTTACAACGACGTATGAGGCGGCCCAGCTTAAATATGTACGGCTAGTTGTACCAAGTCTGAACTAGCGTTAATTGGAGGCACAGTCTCGATGTACTAAAGTCTACTAGTAAGCCTTGAATGGAGTTGGAGTTTTGGTGCTACGATCGAAGCTTGACAGCGCAATACCTAGTACAATACATTGGTATCACTGCAAGTGGCAACAGGCGTCTTGCTGTAGTAGCCCATCGGTCAGGTGCACCCTTGGGGATTCTGTTGATATAAGTGATAAAGTAAGCATGCGGTGTTTTCGGTAGTGGAGTTTTTGCTTTCTGACCCATAAGTACTATCATTCGATGGGAAATGCACAATTTTCACTTATTGCGGAATAGCAACACAACAACAACACATATTCATATCGGATCTACTGTAGTGTATACCTTAGGTCTCTGCGCATTAGGCCCAACAAGAATTATTTTATTTTATTGCGAACTTGTTGCAGCGGCAGCACTGGAAGTTGAGATGTCGAAAACACAATAGAAATGCACAATTTCGTCACACTATGTCACGTGTGGCACCTCGGCCAATACGCAATGATATCCAAAGTCCGACAGCGCGCAAAGTGAATGCACTGGCTGCACGAATCGTGGCAACAAAGCAGAGACTCAACCAAGCCGAGAGTGTGATTTCCCAATCTAGCCTGACTGTCATGCTTTGCTCATGAATCGTGAATAACACGCTGTGGTGGTGTTCTATTGACATAGAAACACCTGGAGTAGATTCAGAATGGTGTATTTCACACCTATTACTCCCACCTTTCCAATTTAGTAAAGTGGTACATAAGATGTCTGCTCACCCTTATATTAAGTCAAAAAGCCTTATTTGTGAGGACCAGCGGTCCAGACCAGCAAATCAAGGTCACTTAGAACATTTAATATTGTTAGCCTTAGGTAGCACGCGGGAAAGCTGACACAAGCACTATATTCGGTAATAGCGTGCCACCACTGTTGCCTTCAACCTTGCGCTCATCATCACCCACGACGAGCTCAACAACGAGCTCAATGTTCCTACTTTTTGGCCATTTTCTCTCCAGCATACCGCTTATTCTTACTATGATGGCATCAACAGCTTGATGTACAAGCAACGTGGCGTATCATCGGCTTCCCAACATGCTTTAACCGTGTGTCAGTCACATGTCACCACCATCAAGGTACCTTGCCTTCAACCACCACCATCGTCCATCCTGTGTTTCTGATGACGAAAGGCAACTTCAGCACACCTGGTATCTCACAAGCATCACGAATATCTGTTGGAGGGAGGAGGAATAGGGTGGTCTGCAACCAGGACTGTGTCAAATGAGTGGCGGTGGCATCTGCTGAACAAGCAGCCCAGCTTCGAAGTAAGTTTTCTCTTTTGATTTCTATTGCTACGAGCTACTACTATCTACAGGCATGAATCTGCACCAGAGAGAACGGTTTCTTCAGGCCGAACATAGTGTCACCACACCCTCATCTGACTTCGACTACGACAGAATCAACAATGAGATGGATCTTCCAAGTATCATCCCCCCCATTGGCGAGGAAGGTTTTGCAGTTAGTCATGATGGCGGGGAGATGGAGCTTTATGAGGAACTGGGCCATGCCTTATCATGCCAGCGGTGTGTAATTAGCTATTTTTTCTACTACCTTTCTCTGATGGGACTATCTAGAATTCGTATTGATGATCACGACCGTCATGACCGTACAGCCAGACTTGTATATGCATGGGCAGACCAATATGAAGCCCTTGTCGATGCATATCTCCAGTTTCATCACCAAAATCCTTCGTTAGCATCCCTCGACACAAGTATCCCAGCTTCCAAAGACACCTTTTCAATATGCGTTGTTGACATCTTCGGTGAGTGACTGTTATCTTCGCTGTGTGTATCTATCTCACGTTTTCTTAGAATGACAGCAAGGTGTCTTTAGTCATTGCTCGCCACACATTAATGTGTCTCTCATGACACGCGGGTGTATAGGCTCATCGCCATTGCAGCCAACTGTGGCCATCACCATACGAACACTTGAGGCTTATCGTCAAACGCATCGTGTATGCCCGAGGCTCAGTATTCATGCAGAGGCGAAGAAGTTATGTCACTTGCACGGCGTGAGTACATACATTCATTTAGTACATTAAAAACTGATGGAACGAGTCTTCTGATTCTAGGTTCATTATGGTCGGTATTTAGCCGAACAATTTCGCGTTGCCTATGACGTATATCTGGAACTTCTGCGGCGGGTGTCTCTTCATGTCTCACAAGCCCTTGGACACACTGGTCCTAACTGGCGTGCACGCAATTCGTGTCCCTGTTGCCACTACAAAGTCCAGGATGAACCCAAGCTGAGGTTTCCCTTCGAGATCGCACTGGACGGTAATAACTCGGTGAAGTTTGTAGACCCTGCATTACGTGGAGGAAGAGAGCGCCAAGACCCTCGCAACGGACGATCAGACATATGGATTGATGAGGAATACGTCGATCGATTCAAGGATGAAGTCAAGAACGCTCGACGCTCTCACCGTCCAAACACCTTGGCCCCTGCTGATATTGTGGATCCCGATGATCCCTGGATATATTGCAAGAATGAAGACCAGGATTCGAATGAACCAGTCAATGTTTGTGTTGATCGATGGCGTAATGCCGCACCCGAGGCCCGCAAGCGCATGTTCTCTGTTTTTCGGAAGTCTGGTATTTTTGTTGCAGTGTGCCGTCATGGATTCCTTTTGTCCATATGCGACATGGTCCGCAGTGGCGAGCTGTAAGTTTGAGTCTAGCTTCAACAATACCAATCTACTGACAGTTTCTCAGGATGAAATATCCACTGGCGACAATCAACAAATTGATGGACGTTTTTGCCGAGTGGTTCCTTTACGGCTACGATATCAAATGCGCATTCCATTCCATCCTTCAACGCTCATCCTTAGGACCTGCTGTACAAGACCTTGGTATTGAGGGTGTTGTGCCTGGATTCCATGGACATGCCCATAACCGTCTCTGTCAAGTCCAACATCACTCTAAGTTCATGCTTGGTGCTGGCAAAGAGGACTTCGAGACTTGTGAACGAACATTCTCAGAGTCGAACACCCTGGCACCTGAAATTCGAAACTCAACGGAGTTTCACAGGCATCAAGCCCTTGACGAGCATTTTTGTTCCGCTGATCAAGACAAGTATGCTGCTCTCGGTACGTTCATTGCCACTGATCCTGTTGCCTGATACATACTGATGATAATTATTAGGCACTTTCATTTTTCGCAACTACGTGCAGGCGTTAGAATGTATCCAAGCGCATGATGAGTTCCTCCGCCTATTTGATCTCGCACCCGAAGATTTCGAGTCCGATTTGAATGATGAACAAGACTATCTTCAGAAGGCTGGTCGACGGTGACTTGGAGATAGTGTGGAGGTTGAGTACGTGAAGGCACTGAACAAGTTTGATGTGGCGCGGTAAGATTAAATTTTAATGTAAACTTAATAATTGATGTTTGTTTAGGTCTCAGTGGGAGACCGCTCAACATGAATTTAATCAACTCGACCTGCGTGTCATACCAGATGGATTCACAAACAAGGATATTGCCAACATCTGCTGCCGCCGCACCACAGCCCAGAACAAGATGGAGCTAAAAGGTCAAGTAGTTGATGATTTCGAAATTCGCATGGGGATCGAGGAGAGATGGATGATGACTCACCCTGAACGTGTGAGAGCGCAATCACGTATTGCTAACGTGCAGTACCATAAAGCCCTTGATGACGTGGAGCGTCTCGTAGTAATGCGGTTGCTTGAACTTACGAAGCTTCAAATGAGCGGTTTGGGTAAGCTCTCAATATTACTGGATCATGCTCTAACATATGTTTTTCAGGTTATAAACTACGAACACAGATTGCAAAAGCTCTGAAGACTCGCGCAACTGCAATCCGGAATGCACTGAACCGCTACAACAAGTACGCCGCTCAACTCAAGTCCCCCCGGCCACCAATCACTTGGGAACAGGTAGTTGAATTCTCACAGCTCGCCAAATTTGATCTCCTTCGAGATACGGATAATCAGCTGCAAGATAAACGTTGGGCGATTCCTCATAATCACCAAGCCTCTGCAAAATACTTTGACCTGCAACGATGCAAGGAGGAGATTGTGCGCTGCAATGTTGAGATCATATGACTTCGCACGAAGATTCAAGATGATACCCTTAATTTCCCAGTGGTAATTGCGCAACTTCGTTTATCTGATCCCCCTCTTGCAGGGGAAGTTCAGCGCCGCTGGGATCATATCTGCTCTGTGAATTATTTTCACTTGTCCCGCATTGCGCAGATAGAGGCACTTCCAGGATATTCGGGCGGCAGAGCTGCAGGAACACGAGTTGGTCGCATGGACAGCACTCCGCTACAAGACCAACCCAAGGCTGATATCAATGAGCAAAATGTAGATGATGATGCATATGATGATCCTGACGGCGAGCAGCAGACTTTGATGGAAGACTTTTTTGAGCAGCTTCATGATGGACCGGTAGACACAGATGATGTATAGCTTAGCTTACAATTACATTGCATGTCGAGGTAGAATGTTGTGTATACAAGATGCGCTTTTATCATGGTGAATTAAATGGTGTTAACGAGAATGGTGTATACGACTCGGAGACATGTTTCCGATACAACAAGGTAGATCAAATGTGCATGTAACATATATGGCCAGACTTCTGACACAACGTGCAAGGCGAGAGACGGGAACTGAGACTCAGAGTACTGATTCTGATGAGTGGTGGGTAAAATTACTTTGAAGTTTGAATACTCATGTAAATTGCCGTATGTAGATGTACTGCATGCTCAGAGTTAACGTTCAGCCACTGCATTGTTTTACATCCTGCCATGAACTGGTCGACAAGTGCCTTCAATCAGCCACCCACTATGGATGGCATAAGTACTCTACTCGAAACACTCTCTCGTCCTATAGAACTTGCTAACATTACAGACATGTCAGATCACTGGCTCTCAGCTATAATTGCCATGTCAGCGCATGGAGCTCACAGCAACAATGATCATCTTCGATCAGACCGAGGCTTCCATCCTTTAACAGCAAAACACTTCCTGAGCAACACATTCGAGGGCATGACGAACGACGATAAACAAGCAGCCTCACGAGAGAGAGCTAATCATCTGTTTCGAGTGCGAAAATTAATATACGACCTGGTATGTTGTGTCTTCATTTACCTGTTCATCATTCAATGATTTTGTTTCAGTGCACTGTTCTTGACCGCCTGTCTGGTGGTGTTACTCTCTGCCTACACCACCCAGGTGCAACAGCACCATTAACAGATCTGCAACCTCAAGATCTTTCTGTGTTGCTTTATCTCAATCCGAGGCTGCTCGCCGATCCCTTACAATGTCATCAGCCGATTGCAGAAATCACACAGATGTTTGTCGAGGGGTGTGCTCTACCGGTGGCACAATCCTTCCGGGATGCTTGTCTCGCTCATGGATGGAAGCAGGAGCTGAGACGCAGCTCATCAGACATCCCAGACTATGATTCCCTTCCCCTTGTTCCATTACCTTCCAGCGGTACTGGCTCCTCTGATTTCAATATTCTAGGAAGGCCTTTTGGTTGCCTGGAGCGTGTCATTTCCACTCAACGAACAACTGACTCAATGCTACCTTTCTTGTCTACCTCTACCTCTTCTGCAACTCCAACAATTCGGTGGACAAATCAGCAGATAACATTATCTAGGCACGCTCCATCAAGAGATCGCGCTCTTGATCTTGATCTTGTAAGTGCAATCATTTTAAAGTTTATGTGTGATTAATGTCGGTTTTTAGGATGACCGGCTCCAACGCCTCATGCTCGGGGACAGTTCGTGTCCCTATCCGATTCCTCCATTGGCTTATGAGGCTATGCATGTGAGGGTTGACCCTGATTCCCCTTCTGAACCTCCTACTCCTACTGTTACTCCGGCTCGTTCAACGTCCACTGTTACTCCAGCTCGTCCAACATACACTACTACACCTACTGTTACTCCAGCTCGTTCGACATCCAGGACAGTTCATGTGGCTCGGACACCATCGAAGCCGCCGCAGTCACATGTGTCTTCAGGCATTTCACCACTGCTGTTACGCATGTCTTCAGGTGTTTCACTGCTGCCGTCACGCACGCCTTTGGGTGCTTCATCAGCAAGCTCGCCAACTCGTTCGACAAACCGTTCAGTGCCACTTGTCTCTTCATCATCACAGTCGGGGTCTATGTATTCAATTCCAAAGGAACTTCTTCTGCCATTCGGTCCAAACACTCACGCCACACTGGAGGAATTGGGTTACAGTGACACCCTTCATAATACCTGCCGTGAGGTTTTCAATTCATGTGTTCCTGATAGGTGGGCTTCCGAGCTAGCCAAGAGGGGCAATATTAGCTCTAAGCCTGAAGCTCTTCAAATATCGGCTGCAATGTGGGAGGACTGGAACGTGTTGGGTGGCACTGTCGGGAAGTGATCGCTTCGCTTTGTTTTTTTTCGCAATGTAATACTTCGCTAACATGAATGAATGTTCCTTTCTGAGATTCCCCTCCTCTTCCACTATGGTTCGAGCAGTATTCCTGAGTAGCAAGCGGCGCATCATAGGCCGCAACCATGCACGCAGGAAGGGTCCAAAATTGTCTCAAGAAGAAAGACAAGCTTTGACGACCCAACAGTGTGAAAAACGGGCAGATGAGGATGCTGCAGTGGACGACATACTTACATATATTGATGAACAGGCCACAGATTTGGCTCGTCGTTTTGGCAGAAGCCGTCGACGTTACCTGGAAAAGCTTTACATTGGCTCGGCCTTATGGAGAAAGCGGCGCAACAAGACAAGTGCATGGTCCGCCTTTCTCCATTTCAAAAGCGAAAAATTCAACGCCGGTACATTCTCTGATGCTACAGAATAGACTCAACTGATTCATTGCCAATAGACAAAGACATAGGCCAATGAGCCAACCTTCATGCCATCGCTAAGGAGACAAGCGAATATCACCAACTTACACTCAAGCAGCGCGCCGAAATGGTGGAGGAATTCGAAAAAATCAAAACATCAGGACTGAGCAAGCCAGTGAACATAATATCTCGTACTCATCTCGTGGAGGTAAATGCTAGCTTTGCAGCCATGGTCAGCGAGGTCAGTCCTAAATGTTCTTAGCTCACAGTTCAAAATCTGACTTGTCTCGGCACAGGCTGAAGCGCTGAAGGAACATGTGGGCACAGAAACATTAATTGTCACTGTGCGAAGTTCATCTAACCTCAACATGCTACCGAAAGTACACCTTACGAGCGACGTAGTATCTCACTTTGTTTGTACACTTCTGCGGGAGGATCCAATGAAACTTGGCATTAAGATGGAGTCCACTGTGCTCGCTGGACTTGCGCCACGAAATGGTAAAATTTCAGTTTTCTGGATACTTTCTTGTTATTAATGCCAATTTCTCTCTCCCTCTTTAGTTCTGTCTATGAATTATTCAGACCGCAAGTTGGCTGCCAAGCAAGGCATACGAAGTGGTCTAAATGAAAGTCTAGGTATAAAATTTGGTAGTCCTTGTCTATAGTCCGCTAATCTATTTAAATAGTCGAGGTTACCGAGAACGCAAATGCCACGCTAGAGTTTGTCCGCTATGAACGCATGGTTCAGGAGCATCTAGTCAAGCTGATCGGGTGGTGCCACAATGAATGGGGTAACCCCAGCAATCTGAAAGGTGGAGTTGGCCCACTAGAGGCTCTTGCACAGGCAGTTTCCGATAAGAAGTGCAAGTTTATTCGAATTACAAGACAGGAAGCTGATGAGCGTATGAAATGCATCGAGGCGGGTGAGGTTTTGACCCCGAACAAGGTAGATCAAGAACCGGAGGAGAGCCCCATCGATGACGATGACACATACGAGGGCAATGACATTGGTGGTTCTGCTGACCAGACAGATCATCTTCCCCTCCCCACGCCATCGTCTCCTACAACACCCCCTCGCAACAATGACTTAGGTCCTGCTGACCAGACAGATCATCTTCCCCTCCCCACGCCATCTTCTCCTACAACACCCACTCGCAACAATGACTTAGGTCCAGCCCCTCGTACTAGCGAGATCACTGAAGATCTTATTGATCCTGCCCTTCTAGGTAGTTATTTTAACTGTGTACATTATTACTACTGACTTTCTGCTATTTTTCAGCCCCTCCCATTCCGAACGTCTCCACGCCATCTCCTCCACTCGCCACAACACCTAGCAGGTCACACACAGAACCGCGTCTACCCAACACTTAGCCACCAATTGCACAATGTGCCACAAATAGAGCACCATTGAAGCGGAAGAGGAAGCCCACTGAAAAAGCGGCGCTCTATGCAGCATCGAGGAAGTCTCGTAAGTTGAAAAGAGGGGTAAAGAGCGCTGCGGTGGTAGATTCGGATGAGGAGAATGAGTGGGAGGACATGGATAATGTCTAATACACTGCATTACAATTTATTTGCCCGTTGTATAGGTCCTATATACTGTTTGAATGCATTATATTGAAATAAAATTGTTATATAAAAAAACGCGCCCAAAATGGAGCAGAACTGAGCTCGTTGTTGAGCTCGTTGTGCACAACGATGAGCAGAGCATTGGCGGCAACAGTGGTGGCGTGCTATTACCGAATATAGTGCTTGTGTCAGCTTTCCCATGTGCTACCTAAGGCTAACAATATTAAATGTTCTAAGTGACCTTGATTTGCTGGTCTGGACCGCTGGTCCTCACAAATAAGGCTTTTTGACTTAATATAAGGGTGAGCAGACGTCTTATGTACCGCTTTACTAAATTGGAAAGGTGGGAGTAATAGGTGGTATTTCATATATGTTGAAGTTCCTATGTTGATAGGTTAATGGGATCTGGGTGGATCTTGGGTTTAGTGTCTAAAAATCACTCATTTTGGGTACACTCGCACAATGTTTCATCTCGGGAAGGCTTCACAGTGCCGATTTTAAATATTTGATTTGGTAGTCTTATTGAACATATGCTAATACTTGTTCTCCAGCTGTTCTGAATGAAATATATGTAGACTGGTGAGCTCTGGAGTGCATTGTGCATTACCCATCAATTGTGCATTCTGGATCAGGTGATAGTACTACAGAGGCCAAATACAAACACTAATTGCAATGGACAGTGCAAGCATTCTGAGCGTTAATTGGTTTATTCAGATATTCTACTGAACATATTGCAGACTTATGGGTATCCTTGGAACAGGCATGTTGTGCAGCATCTCAATATGCGCACTAGCAGGACTTATGCCAAAGGTAGAGCTATCAGGCTATGTTTTTGTTTCGTACCTATCGTTATATGGATGCTGATTGGTTGATCAATGGTGCACAGACATCCTCTGTGCATCCTCAACTTCGTCCCTCCGAGTCACTGGGTGCACCGAGAACCTCCCGCTGATCTTACCTGAGAACCTCCCATTGAACTTGATCAACTTGACGCATGTCATGTAGTCACGTGATTTTGTGTACTCATGTCGTGTCACATCACATGATCTTGTGTACTCCACCATCACTCGTATCTCATATGCATGTGTAGGTTGTACTCCCCATTAATATTGATATTCTATTCCAACTAATGTGGTTGGCACTGGCAGTGTCCCGTTGAAGGAGCCACATCCTGCCATTATGGAGGAGCATCTGTCGGAAATTTCTAATTTTGGTTGGCATGCCTTACAATGAATTGGAAGGCCTCAATTTGCCGGCGGCATTACAACTCGCTTGGAAGAGAACCCGAAAATTTTGGAAGCCGCTTGGAAGCGAGGCTAGGGGGCTTCCAAGGCAGTTCCAAGACTATTCCAATATAAAAACAAAATTTTGAATATACCCTGCTTGGAATGTCACTGCAAGTCGCATGTTTGCTTCCAAGGACCTAAAGTCCTTGAAATCTAAAATTCGGATGCTATCCATATATACAATAGCACTAATACTAGTAGTATGTATTCTGATTATTTTCGAACCTTGGATTCCAGACTACGATACCTCTCCGATGGGTGAACATTCTACAAGTGGGGAAGGGTCCATAAGCCTGCACAGTATGTAAAAAATGAACCACTAACCTGCAGAATCAACTACATGACGTCGAGGCAGAGATTCAGAGGTCATGCTGGAGGACAGGCCGCGACGTGGATGGGAGGAGCCTATTAATAAGGCAGTTCAGAGGCAGTTACAATCAAATTACCAGTAATCAGACTACTTACTTTAATTCATTGACATTACCATTGTTGTCCTCGAGGGTTGCAGTCTTTGCGAGTTGACAATTGATGACGAGTCAAAATTGACAACGTCTGAATCGTTGGTCCATCAGGAACGTTGTTGGTGGCGTGTCATTGTGGACATTGTTGGCGGCATGGTGTTGTGAACGTTGTTGGCGGCGTAGTGTTGTGAATGTTGTTGGCGGCGTGGCGTTTAATAGACGTTGTTGGAGTTCGATGGTCATTGCAATGGGTGGCCAGGATGACCATTGGGATGTGGTGGTTGGAATGTAAGTGATTGATTCAGAAAGCGGTTCCAAAACATTCCAAGTTCAATTGTACATAATTGTTTGGTACTGTTTGTCAGATGCATGATGCTTAGACTCATTGTCAGAATCACTCAGATTCTGAATCTAAGGTGCATTGTCGCATGAAAATTCGATCAAAAATGCTCAAAAGACTTCTCCTGAAAGTTACATTAATAGACTAAAGGTAATAGTAGTTGTGATCATTCAAGAAGACATTGACATCAAGCACAAGACAAATAAAGTCTACTTATTAGTGGTCTTCGATCGGCCCCTTCGCACACTGCTGCCGCTGACTGCTGCTGACAACAAAACCTCAGGTTCGAGGGTGGCAGGAGCTCGATCCTCTGAAATGTCAGTATTAGTAGCATCAGCCTTGCCCTTCTGCTGCGGCTTTGGCTTTGGCTTTGGCTTCGACTTCAACTTCTGGGCAGTGACAGGAGCCTCGAGCACTACAGGCGGCTCCGGCTCATACTCATTGACTGCCACAGGTGGTGGATCTTGATGACGGTCCTCAGCCAAAGCTAGACTTTGCATGGCAACAGAGATCGATTGAGATGCAGTGGGAGGCGCAGCAGGAGGTTGAGTGTGGATGAAGGTGTGGATGAAGGTTGG
>JABCPV010000589.1:0-14937 GCA_016584345.1 Suillus ampliporus | reverse complement strand
GGATAAAGCAAGCAAAATCAGAGCGACACCAGAGCCATAAAATAGCAAAAATCAAGCAAAATCAATCCAAGTCAGAACGAGATTTTGACCTCGACATCAAGCATCCCAATAGCACAAAAATAGCAAAAAATCAAGCAAAATCAAGCCAAGTCGGAACGAGGTTTGACCTCAGCCCACGCATCAAACCAGACGAGGAAACCAGGATAAGCAATACGATAAGAAAGACTACGACGCAAAAATCAATAAAACAAGCAAAAGACGAGGATAAGGAATATGATAGGAAAGACTACAATACAATAGACCACGATAAGGAAGTCAACGATAAGAAACGCCATACCATAGGATACAATAAGATAGGATAAGAAACATGATAGACCCATACAATGCAATATGATAAAATACGATATGATAACATGCCGATAACAATACGATAGTCGAGGATAAGCATAAGCAGGGTTGCCATACGTTAGAGTCGTTAGATCATTCCCACCCCCCGCCCGTTAGAGTCATTAGCATTAGGGTAAGAAAACCACCTCCCACCGGTTAGAGGTCAGTTTAGGTTTCTCGTTGTCTCGGATAAAAACGTATTCTCTCGGTGTTCGTTGTCTCGGTACCATACAATAGCAAGACAAGCAATGCGATAACAAGAGACTACCATAGCAATAAAACAGTCAAAATCAAGCAACACCAGAGCGATAAAATAGCAAAAATAAGACAAAATGAAGTCAAGTTGTAACGAGGTTTTGACCTCGACATCAAGCATCCAATAGCAAAAAATAGCAAAAATCAAGCAAAATCAAGCCAAGTCAGAACAAGCTTTTGACCTCGACATCAAGCATTCCAATACCAAAAAATACCAAAAATCAAGCAAAATCAAGCCAAGTTGAAACCAGGTTTCGACCTCAGCCAACGCGTCACCCCAGACAAGCTTTATGATAAGAAACACAAGGATAACGAATCCGACAAGAAAGACCACGATAAGAAAGACAGCGACGAGTTTGAGGACAAGGATAAAGCAAGCGAAATCAAGCAACACCAGAGTGATAAAGACTACGATAAGAAAGACAGTGACGAGTTTGAGGACAAGGATAAAGCAAGCGAAATCAAGCAACACCAGAGTGATAAAATAGCAAAAATAAGGCAAAATGAAGTCAAGTTGTAACGAGGTTTTGACCTCGACATCAAGCATCCCAATAGCAAAAAAATAGCAAAAATCAAGCAAAATCAAGCCAAGTTGAAACGAGGCTCTGACCTTGGCCTACGCATCACTCCAGACAAGTATAAGAATCACGACAAGAAAGACGAGGAAAAGGATAAGGAACAAGAAAGACCACCATAGCAAAAAATCAAGAAAACAAGCAAAAGACAAGGACAAGGAATACGATGCGATACGACATAAGAAAGACCACGACAGCAAAAGACGATGATAAGCAATACGATACCACAGAGCACGATAAACAAGTCAAGGATAAGAAAGGCGATACCGCACCATACAATAAGATACAATAAGATACGACAGTCAAGACAAGGATAAGAAATGCAACGCCATAGGATACGATAAGATACTATACTAGAGACAAGGATAAGAAATGCGACAGACTGCAATACGATAGTCAAGTCAAAATACCACGTTGGAGTCGTTAGATCCCCCCCCCCCCCCCACCCGTTAGAGTCATTAGCATTAGGGTTTCTCGCTGTCTCGGTTTAGGTTTCTCGTTGTCTCGTTTAGCTTTCTCGCTGTCTCGGATAAAAACGTATTCTCTCGTGTCTCGTTGTCTCGGTACCATATAATAGCAAGACACTACCATAGCAATAAAATAGCAAAAATCAAGCAAAATCAAGCAATGCCAGAGCAATAAAATAGCAAAAATAAAGCAAAAATCAAGCCAAGTTGAAACCAGATTTCGACCTCAGCCAACCGCATCACCCAGACCAATATCAATCAAAAAACAACCCAAGTCAAAACAAATCATACATAGCATCCGCACATCTTATATTTGCGCAAATATCCATCCGCACATTATCCATAGCATCCGCATATCTTACTTTTGGCATCCGCATGTCATCCATAGCATCCGCACATCTTATATTTGCACAAATATACCATCCGCACATCATCCATAGCATCCGCATACCTTACTTTTGACATCCGCGTGTTATATGTAGCATCCGCACATCTCATATTTGCACAAATATACCATCCGCATGTTATACGTAGCATCCGCACATCTTATCTTTGCGCAAAACATAGCATCCGCACACCTTACTTTTTGGCATCCGCATGTTATACGTAGACATACGCATGCAATATCTTTGTGCGGATGCAGCAAACCGCACAGATAGAATCACCAAGGCTCTACCCAAGACAAGGATCAGGAATACAATACAATGAGATACACAAGTCAAAGGATAAGGAACAAGAAAGACTAGGGTAGCAAAAGACCATGACGAGTTTGAGGACAAGGATAAAGCAAGCAAAATCAAGCGACACCAGAGCCATAAAATAGCAAAAATCAAGCAAAATCAATCCAAGTCAGAACGAGATTTTGACCTCGACATCAAGCATCCCAATAGCACAAAAATAGCAAAAATCAAGCAAAATCAAGCCAAGTCGGAACGAGGTTTTGACCTCAGCCCACGCATCAACCCAGACGAGGACAAGGATAAGCAATACGATAAGAAAGACTACGACAGCAAAAATCAATAAAACAAGCAAAAGACGAGGATAAGGAATATGATAGGAAAGACTACAATACAATAGACCACGATAAGGAAGTCAACGATAAGAAACGCCATACCATAGGATACAATAAGATAGGATAAGAAACATGATAGACCACCATACAATGCAATATGATAAAATACGATATGATAACATGCGATAACAATACGATAGTCGAGGATAAGCATAAGCAGGGTTGCCATACGTTAGAGTCGTTAGATCATTCCCACCCCCCCGCCCGTTAGAGTCATTAGCATTAGGGTAAGAAAACCACCTCCCACCGGTTAGAGGTCAGTTTAGGTTTTCTCGTTGTCTCGGATAAAAACGTATTCTCTCGGTGTCTCGTTGTCTCGGTACCATACAATAGCAAGACAAGCAATGCGATAACAAGAGACTACCATAGCAATAAAACAGTCAAAATCAAGCAACACCAGAGCGATAAAATAGCAAAAATAAGACAAAATGAAGTCAAGTTGTAACGAGGTTTTGACCTCGACATCAAGCATCCCAATAGCAAAAAAATAGCAAAAATCAAGCAAAATCAAGCCAAGTCAGAACAAGCTTTTGACCTCGACATCAAGCATTCCAATACCAAAAAATACCAAAAATCAAGCAAAATCAAGCCAAGTTGAAACCAGGTTTCGACCTCAGCCAACGCGTCACCCCAGACAAGCTTTATGATAAGAAACACAAGGATAACGAATCCGACAAGAAAGACCACGATAAGAAAGACAGCGACGAGTTTGAGGACAAGGATAAAGCAAGCGAAATCAAGCAACACCAGAGTGATAAAGACTACGATAAGAAAGACAGTGACGAGTTTGAGGACAAGGATAAAGCAAGCGAAATCAAGCAACACCAGAGTGATAAAATAGCAAAAATAAGGCAAAATGAAGTCAAGTTGTAACGAGGTTTTGACCTCGACATCAAGCATCCCAATAGCAAAAAAATAGCAAAAATCAAGCAAAATCAAGCCAAGTTGAAACGAGGCTCTGACCTTGGCCTACGCATCACTCCAGACAAGTATAAGAATCACGACAAGAAAGACGAGGAAAAGGATAAGGAACAAGAAAGACCACCATAGCAAAAAATCAAGAAAACAAGCAAAAGACAAGGACAAGGAATACGATGCGATACGACATAAGAAAGACCACGACAGCAAAAGACGATGATAAGCAATACGATACCACAGAGCACGATAAACAAGTCAAGGATAAGAAAGGCGATACCGCACCATACAATAAGATACAATAAGATACGACAGTCAAGACAAGGATAAGAAATGCAACGCCATAGGATACGATAAGATACTATACTAGAGACAAGGATAAGAAATGCGACAGACTGCAATACGATAGTCAAGTCAAAATACCACGTTGGAGTCGTTAGATCCCCCCACCCCCCCCACCCGTTAGAGTCATTAGCATTAGGGTTTCTCGCTGTCTCGGTTTAGGTTTCTCGTTGTCTCGTTTAGCTTTCTCGCTGTCTCGGATAAAAACGTATTCTCTCGGTGTCTCGTTGTCTCGGTACCATATAATAGCAAGACACTACCATAGCAATAAAATAGCAAAAATCAAGCAAAATCAAGCAATGCCAGAGCAATAAAATAGCAAAAATAAAGCAAAATCAAGCCAAGTTGAAACCAGATTTCGACCTCAGCCAACGCATCACCCCAGACAATATCAATCAAAAAACAACCCAAGTCAAAACAAATCATACATAGCATCCGCACATCTTATATTTGCGCAAATATACCATCCGCACATTATCCATAGCATCCGCATATCTTACTTTTGGCATCCGCATGTCATCCATAGCATCCGCACATCTTATATTTGCACAAATATACCATCCGCACATCATCCATAGCATCCGCATACCTTACTTTTGACATCCGCGTGTTATATGTAGCATCCGCACATCTCATATTTGCACAAATATACCATCCGCATGTTATACGTAGCATCCGCACATCTTATCTTTGCGCAAACATAGCATCCGCACACCTTACTTTTGGCATCCGCATGTTATACGTAGCATACGCATGCAATATCTTTGTGCGGATGCAGCAACCGCACAGATAGATCACCAAGGCTCTACCCAAGACAAGGATCAGGAATACAATACAATGAGATACACAAGTCAAAGGATAAGGAACAAGAAAGACTAGGGTAGCAAAAGACCATGACGAGTTTGAGGACAAGGATAAAGCAAGCAAAATCAAGCGACACCAGAGCCATAAAATAGCAAAAATCAAGCAAAATCAATCCAAGTCAGAACGAGATTTTGACCTCGACATCAAGCATCCCAATAGCACAAAAATAGCAAAAATCAAGCAAAATCAAGCCAAGTCGGAACGAGGTTTTGACCTCAGCCCACGCATCAACCCAGACGAGGACAAGGATAAGCAATACGATAAGAAAGACTACGACAGCAAAAATCAATAAAACAAGCAAAAGACGAGGATAAGGAATATGATAGGAAAGACTACAATACAATAGACCACGATAAGGAAGTCAACGATAAGAAACGCCATACCATAGGATACAATAAGATAGGATAAGAAACATGATAGACCACCATACAATGCAATATGATAAAATACGATATGATAACATGCGATAACAATACGATAGTCGAGGATAAGCATAAGCAGGGTTGCCATACGTTAGAGTCGTTAGATCATTCCCACCCCCCCGCCCGTTAGAGTCATTAGCATTAGGGTAAGAAAACCACCTCCCACCGGTTAGAGGTCAGTTTAGGTTTCTCGTTGTCTCGGATAAAAACGTATTCTCTCGGTGTCTCGTTGTCTCGGTACCATACAATAGCAAGACAAGCAATGCGATAACAAGAGACTACCATAGCAATAAAACAGTCAAAATCAAGCAACACCAGAGCGATAAAATAGCAAAAATAAGACAAAATGAAGTCAAGTTGTAACGAGGTTTTGACCTCGACATCAAGCATCCCAATAGCAAAAAAATAGCAAAAATCAAGCAAAATCAAGCCAAGTCAGAACAAGCTTTTGACCTCGACATCAAGCATTCCAATACCAAAAAATACCAAAAATCAAGCAAAATCAAGCCAAGTTGAAACCAGGTTTCGACCTCAGCCAACGCGTCACCCCAGACAAGCTTTATGATAAGAAACACAAGGATAACGAATCCGACAAGAAAGACCACGATAAGAAAGACAGCGACGAGTTTGAGGACAAGGATAAAGCAAGCGAAATCAAGCAACACCAGAGTGATAAAGACTACGATAAGAAAGACAGTGACGAGTTTGAGGACAAGGATAAAGCAAGCGAAATCAAGCAACACCAGAGTGATAAAATAGCAAAAATAAGGCAAAATGAAGTCAAGTTGTAACGAGGTTTTGACCTCGACATCAAGCATCCCAATAGCAAAAAAATAGCAAAAATCAAGCAAAATCAAGCCAAGTTGAAACGAGGCTCTGACCTTGGCCTACGCATCACTCCAGACAAGTATAAGAATCACGACAAGAAAGACGAGGAAAAGGATAAGGAACAAGAAAGACCACCATAGCAAAAAATCAAGAAAACAAGCAAAAGACAAGGACAAGGAATACGATGCGATACGACATAAGAAAGACCACGACAGCAAAAGACGATGATAAGCAATACGATACCACAGAGCACGATAAACAAGTCAAGGATAAGAAAGGCGATACCGCACCATACAATAAGATACAATAAGATACGACAGTCAAGACAAGGATAAGAAATGCAACGCCATAGGATACGATAAGATACTATACTAGAGACAAGGATAAGAAATGCGACAGACTGCAATACGATAGTCAAGTCAAAATACCACGTTGGAGTCGTTAGATCCCCCCACCCCCCCACCCGTTAGAGTCATTAGCATTAGGGTTTCTCGCTGTCTCGGTTTAGGTTTCTCGTTGTCTCGTTTAGCTTTCTCGCTGTCTCGGATAAAAACGTATTCTCTCGGTGTCTCGTTGTCTCGGTACCATATAATAGCAAGACACTACCATAGCAATAAAATAGCAAAAATCAAGCAAAATCAAGCAATGCCAGAGCAATAAAATAGCAAAAATAAAGCAAAATCAAGCCAAGTTGAAACCAGATTTCGACCTCAGCCAACGCATCACCCCAGACAATATCAATCAAAAAACAACCCAAGTCAAAACAAATCATACATAGCATCCGCACATCTTATATTTGCGCAAATATACCATCCGCACATTATCCATAGCATCCGCATATCTTACTTTTGGCATCCGCATGTCATCCATAGCATCCGCACATCTTATATTTGCACAAATATACCATCCGCACATCATCCATAGCATCCGCATACCTTACTTTTGACATCCGCGTGTTATATGTAGCATCCGCACATCTCATATTTGCACAAATATACCATCCGCATGTTATACGTAGCATCCGCACATCTTATCTTTGCGCAAACATAGCATCCGCACACCTTACTTTTGGCATCCGCATGTTATACGTAGCATACGCATGCAATATCTTTGTGCGGATGCAGCAACCGCACAGATAGATCACCAAGGCTCTACCCAAGACAAGGATCAGGAATACAATACAATGAGATACACAAGTCAAAGGATAAGGAACAAGAAAGACTAGGGTAGCAAAAGACCATGACGAGTTTGAGGACAAGGATAAAGCAAGCAAAATCAAGCGACACCAGAGCCATAAAATAGCAAAAATCAAGCAAAATCAATCCAAGTCAGAACGAGATTTTGACCTCGACATCAAGCATCCCAATAGCACAAAAATAGCAAAAATCAAGCAAAATCAAGCCAAGTCGGAACGAGGTTTTGACCTCAGCCCACGCATCAACCCAGACGAGGACAAGGATAAGCAATACGATAAGAAAGACTACGACAGCAAAAATCAATAAAACAAGCAAAAGACGAGGATAAGGAATATGATAGGAAAGACTACAATACAATAGACCACGATAAGGAAGTCAACGATAAGAAACGCCATACCATAGGATACAATAAGATAGGATAAGAAACATGATAGACCACCATACAATGCAATATGATAAAATACGATATGATAACATGCGATAACAATACGATAGTCGAGGATAAGCATAAGCAGGGTTGCCATACGTTAGAGTCGTTAGATCATTCCCACCCCCCCGCCCGTTAGAGTCATTAGCATTAGGGTAAGAAAACCACCTCCCACCGGTTAGAGGTCAGTTTAGGTTTCTCGTTGTCTCGGATAAAAACGTATTCTCTCGGTGTCTCGTTGTCTCGGTACCATACAATAGCAAGACAAGCAATGCGATAACAAGAGACTACCATAGCAATAAAACAGTCAAAATCAAGCAACACCAGAGCGATAAAATAGCAAAAATAAGACAAAATGAAGTCAAGTTGTAACGAGGTTTTGACCTCGACATCAAGCATCCCAATAGCAAAAAAATAGCAAAAATCAAGCAAAATCAAGCCAAGTCAGAACAAGCTTTTGACCTCGACATCAAGCATTCCAATACCAAAAAATACCAAAAATCAAGCAAAATCAAGCCAAGTTGAAACCAGGTTTCGACCTCAGCCAACGCGTCACCCCAGACAAGCTTTATGATAAGAAACACAAGGATAACGAATCCGACAAGAAAGACCACGATAAGAAAGACAGCGACGAGTTTGAGGACAAGGATAAAGCAAGCGAAATCAAGCAACACCAGAGTGATAAAGACTACGATAAGAAAGACAGTGACGAGTTTGAGGACAAGGATAAAGCAAGCGAAATCAAGCAACACCAGAGTGATAAAATAGCAAAAATAAGGCAAAATGAAGTCAAGTTGTAACGAGGTTTTGACCTCGACATCAAGCATCCCAATAGCAAAAAAATAGCAAAAATCAAGCAAAATCAAGCCAAGTTGAAACGAGGCTCTGACCTTGGCCTACGCATCACTCCAGACAAGTATAAGAATCACGACAAGAAAGACGAGGAAAAGGATAAGGAACAAGAAAGACCACCATAGCAAAAAATCAAGAAAACAAGCAAAAGACAAGGACAAGGAATACGATGCGATACGACATAAGAAAGACCACGACAGCAAAAGACGATGATAAGCAATACGATACCACAGAGCACGATAAACAAGTCAAGGATAAGAAAGGCGATACCGCACCATACAATAAGATACAATAAGATACGACAGTCAAGACAAGGATAAGAAATGCAACGCCATAGGATACGATAAGATACTATACTAGAGACAAGGATAAGAAATGCGACAGACTGCAATACGATAGTCAAGTCAAAATACCACGTTGGAGTCGTTAGATCCCCCCACCCCCCCACCCGTTAGAGTCATTAGCATTAGGGTTTCTCGCTGTCTCGGTTTAGGTTTCTCGTTGTCTCGTTTAGCTTTCTCGCTGTCTCGGATAAAAACGTATTCTCTCGGTGTCTCGTTGTCTCGGTACCATATAATAGCAAGACACTACCATAGCAATAAAATAGCAAAAATCAAGCAAAATCAAGCAATGCCAGAGCAATAAAATAGCAAAAATAAAGCAAAATCAAGCCAAGTTGAAACCAGATTTCGACCTCAGCCAACGCATCACCCCAGACAATATCAATCAAAAAACAACCCAAGTCAAAACAAATCATACATAGCATCCGCACATCTTATATTTGCGCAAATATACCATCCGCACATTATCCATAGCATCCGCATATCTTACTTTTGGCATCCGCATGTCATCCATAGCATCCGCACATCTTATATTTGCACAAATATACCATCCGCACATCATCCATAGCATCCGCATACCTTACTTTTGACATCCGCGTGTTATATGTAGCATCCGCACATCTCATATTTGCACAAATATACCATCCGCATGTTATACGTAGCATCCGCACATCTTATCTTTGCGCAAACATAGCATCC
Source organism: Suillus ampliporus (assembly GCA_016584345.1). Lineage (NCBI taxonomy): Eukaryota > Fungi > Basidiomycota > Agaricomycetes > Boletales > Suillaceae > Suillus > Suillus ampliporus. The sequence goes on along the minus strand of JABCPV010000589.1, from coordinate 5,295 downwards.
GCACACCTTACTTTTGGCATCCGCATGTTATACGTAGCATACGCATGCAATATCTTTGTGCGGATGCAGCAACCGCACAGATAGATCACCAAGGCTCTACCCAAGACAAGGATCAGGAATACAATACAATGAGATACACAAGTCAAAGGATAAGGAACAAGAAAGACTAGGGTAGCAAAAGACCATGACGAGTTTGAGGACAAGGATAAAGCAAGCAAAATCAAGCGACACCAGAGCCATAAAATAGCAAAAATCAAGCAAAATCAATCCAAGTCAGAACGAGATTTTGACCTCGACATCAAGCATCCCAATAGCACAAAAATAGCAAAAATCAAGCAAAATCAAGCCAAGTCGGAACGAGGTTTTGACCTCAGCCCACGCATCAACCCAGACGAGGACAAGGATAAGCAATACGATAAGAAAGACTACGACAGCAAAAATCAATAAAACAAGCAAAAGACGAGGATAAGGAATATGATAGGAAAGACTACAATACAATAGACCACGATAAGGAAGTCAACGATAAGAAACGCCATACCATAGGATACAATAAGATAGGATAAGAAACATGATAGACCACCATACAATGCAATATGATAAAATACGATATGATAACATGCGATAACAATACGATAGTCGAGGATAAGCATAAGCAGGGTTGCCATACGTTAGAGTCGTTAGATCATTCCCACCCCCCCGCCCGTTAGAGTCATTAGCATTAGGGTAAGAAAACCACCTCCCACCGGTTAGAGGTCAGTTTAGGTTTCTCGTTGTCTCGGATAAAAACGTATTCTCTCGGTGTCTCGTTGTCTCGGTACCATACAATAGCAAGACAAGCAATGCGATAACAAGAGACTACCATAGCAATAAAACAGTCAAAATCAAGCAACACCAGAGCGATAAAATAGCAAAAATAAGACAAAATGAAGTCAAGTTGTAACGAGGTTTTGACCTCGACATCAAGCATCCCAATAGCAAAAAAATAGCAAAAATCAAGCAAAATCAAGCCAAGTCAGAACAAGCTTTTGACCTCGACATCAAGCATTCCAATACCAAAAAATACCAAAAATCAAGCAAAATCAAGCCAAGTTGAAACCAGGTTTCGACCTCAGCCAACGCGTCACCCCAGACAAGCTTTATGATAAGAAACACAAGGATAACGAATCCGACAAGAAAGACCACGATAAGAAAGACAGCGACGAGTTTGAGGACAAGGATAAAGCAAGCGAAATCAAGCAACACCAGAGTGATAAAGACTACGATAAGAAAGACAGCGACGAGTTTGAGGACAAGGATAAAGCAAGCGAAATCAAGCAACACCAGAGTGATAAAGACTACGATAAGAAAGACAGTGACGAGTTTGAGGACAAGGATAAAGCAAGCGAAATCAAGCAACACCAGAGTGATAAAATAGCAAAAATAAGGCAAAATGAAGTCAAGTTGTAACGAGGTTTTGACCTCGACATCAAGCATCCCAATAGCAAAAAAATAGCAAAAATCAAGCAAAATCAAGCCAAGTTGAAACGAGGCTCTGACCTTGGCCTACGCATCACTCCAGACAAGTATAAGAATCACGACAAGAAAGACGAGGAAAAGGATAAGGAACAAGAAAGACCACCATAGCAAAAAATCAAGAAAACAAGCAAAAGACAAGGACAAGGAATACGATGCGATACGACATAAGAAAGACCACGACAGCAAAAGACGATGATAAGCAATACGATACCACAGAGCACGATAAACAAGTCAAGGATAAGAAAGGCGATACCGCACCATACAATAAGATACAATAAGATACGACAGTCAAGACAAGGATAAGAAATGCAACGCCATAGGATACGATAAGATACTATACTAGAGACAAGGATAAGAAATGCGACAGACTGCAATACGATAGTCAAGTCAAAATACCACGTTGGAGTCGTTAGATCCCCCCACCCCCCCACCCGTTAGAGTCATTAGCATTAGGGTTTCTCGCTGTCTCGGTTTAGGTTTCTCGTTGTCTCGTTTAGCTTTCTCGCTGTCTCGGATAAAAACGTATTCTCTCGGTGTCTCGTTGTCTCGGTACCATATAATAGCAAGACACTACCATAGCAATAAAATAGCAAAAATCAAGCAAAATCAAGCAATGCCAGAGCAATAAAATAGCAAAAATAAAGCAAAATCAAGCCAAGTTGAAACCAGATTTCGACCTCAGCCAACGCATCACCCCAGACAATATCAATCAAAAAACAACCCAAGTCAAAACAAATCATACATAGCATCCGCACATCTTATATTTGCGCAAATATACCATCCGCACATTATCCATAGCATCCGCATATCTTACTTTTGGCATCCGCATGTCATCCATAGCATCCGCACATCTTATATTTGCACAAATATACCATCCGCACATCATCCATAGCATCCGCATACCTTACTTTTGACATCCGCGTGTTATATGTAGCATCCGCACATCTCATATTTGCACAAATATACCATCCGCATGTTATACGTAGCATCCGCACATCTTATCTTTGCGCAAACATAGCATCCGCACACCTTACTTTTGGCATCCGCATGTTATACGTAGCATACGCATGCAATATCTTTGTGCGGATGCAGCAACCGCACAGATAGATCACCAAGGCTCTACCCAAGACAAGGATCAGGAATACAATACAATGAGATACACAAGTCAAAGGATAAGGAACAAGAAAGACTAGGGTAGCAAAAGACCATGACGAGTTTGAGGACAAGGATAAAGCAAGCAAAATCAAGCGACACCAGAGCCATAAAATAGCAAAAATCAAGCAAAATCAATCCAAGTCAGAACGAGATTTTGACCTCGACATCAAGCATCCCAATAGCACAAAAATAGCAAAAATCAAGCAAAATCAAGCCAAGTCGGAACGAGGTTTTGACCTCAGCCCACGCATCAACCCAGACGAGGACAAGGATAAGCAATACGATAAGAAAGACTACGACAGCAAAAATCAATAAAACAAGCAAAAGACGAGGATAAGGAATATGATAGGAAAGACTACAATACAATAGACCACGATAAGGAAGTCAACGATAAGAAACGCCATACCATAGGATACAATAAGATAGGATAAGAAACATGATAGACCACCATACAATGCAATATGATAAAATACGATATGATAACATGCGATAACAATACGATAGTCGAGGATAAGCATAAGCAGGGTTGCCATACGTTAGAGTCGTTAGATCATTCCCACCCCCCCGCCCGTTAGAGTCATTAGCATTAGGGTAAGAAAACCACCTCCCACCGGTTAGAGGTCAGTTTAGGTTTCTCGTTGTCTCGGATAAAAACGTATTCTCTCGGTGTCTCGTTGTCTCGGTACCATACAATAGCAAGACAAGCAATGCGATAACAAGAGACTACCATAGCAATAAAACAGTCAAAATCAAGCAACACCAGAGCGATAAAATAGCAAAAATAAGACAAAATGAAGTCAAGTTGTAACGAGGTTTTGACCTCGACATCAAGCATCCCAATAGCAAAAAAATAGCAAAAATCAAGCAAAATCAAGCCAAGTCAGAACAAGCTTTTGACCTCGACATCAAGCATTCCAATACCAAAAAATACCAAAAATCAAGCAAAATCAAGCCAAGTTGAAACCAGGTTTCGACCTCAGCCAACGCGTCACCCCAGACAAGCTTTATGATAAGAAACACAAGGATAACGAATCCGACAAGAAAGACCACGATAAGAAAGACAGCGACGAGTTTGAGGACAAGGATAAAGCAAGCGAAATCAAGCAACACCAGAGTGATAAAGACTACGATAAGAAAGACAGCGACGAGTTTGAGGACAAGGATAAAGCAAGCGAAATCAAGCAACACCAGAGTGATAAAGACTACGATAAGAAAGACAGTGACGAGTTTGAGGACAAGGATAAAGCAAGCGAAATCAAGCAACACCAGAGTGATAAAATAGCAAAAATAAGGCAAAATGAAGTCAAGTTGTAACGAGGTTTTGACCTCGACATCAAGCATCCCAATAGCAAAAAAATAGCAAAAATCAAGCAAAATCAAGCCAAGTTGAAACGAGGCTCTGACCTTGGCCTACGCATCACTCCAGACAAGTATAAGAATCACGACAAGAAAGACGAGGAAAAGGATAAGGAACAAGAAAGACCACCATAGCAAAAAATCAAGAAAACAAGCAAAAGACAAGGACAAGGAATACGATGCGATACGACATAAGAAAGACCACGACAGCAAAAGACGATGATAAGCAATACGATACCACAGAGCACGATAAACAAGTCAAGGATAAGAAAGGCGATACCGCACCATACAATAAGATACAATAAGATACGACAGTCAAGACAAGGATAAGAAATGCAACGCCATAGGATACGATAAGATACTATACTAGAGACAAGGATAAGAAATGCGACAGACTGCAATACGATAGTCAAGTCAAAATACCACGTTGGAGTCGTTAGATCCCCCCACCCCCCCACCCGTTAGAGTCATTAGCATTAGGGTTTCTCGCTGTCTCGGTTTAGGTTTCTCGTTGTCTCGTTTAGCTTTCTCGCTGTCTCGGATAAAAACGTATTCTCTCGGTGTCTCGTTGTCTCGGTACCATATAATAGCAAGACACTACCATAGCAATAAAATAGCAAAAATCAAGCAAAATCAAGCAATGCCAGAGCAATAAAATAGCAAAAATAAAGCAAAATCAAGCCAAGTTGAAACCAGATTTCGACCTCAGCCAACGCATCACCCCAGACAATATCAATCAAAAAACAACCCAAGTCAAAACAAATCATACATAGCATCCGCACATTCTTATATTTGCGCAACATATACCATCCGCACATTATCCATCGCATCCGCATATCTTTACTTTGGCATTCCGCAATGTCATCCATAGCATCCTCACATTCTCTATTGTGCAACAATATACCATCCGCAATCATCTCCATAGCATCCGACCTACACATTACTTTTGACATCGCGTGTCTGTTATTATGTAGCTATCCGCACATCTCCTATTTGCACAAATATCCATCCCGCCCATGTTATACGTAGCATCCGCAACTTTATCTTTGCGCAATCATAGCATCCGCCACACCTTACTTTTGGCATCCGCATGTTATACGTAGCATACGCATGCAATATCTTTGTGCGGATGCAGCAACCGCACAGATAGATCACCAAGGCTCTACCCAAGACAAGGATCAGGAATACAATACAATGAGATACACAAGTCAAAGGATAAGGAACAAGAAAGACTAGGGTAGCAAAAGACCATGACGAGTTTGAGGACAA
>JABCPV010000588.1:0-14960 GCA_016584345.1 Suillus ampliporus | reverse complement strand
TCCTCTTCGTTCTGTCATTGTCGTAAGAGGAGTTATTCGCAAAAGGAGGAGTCTCACGTACGCGATAATCCAGGCTCCATCGATGTGTCTGTAACCGGCCTTCAAAGCGGTCTGAAAGTGCGTGAGCGTAAGTATTTGAACGAGTGCAGGATACCTACCGTCACAGCGTTGCCAACTTCACCCTTGCTGGACTGCCATACACCTGTACGATCAAGAATGAGATTATCTCCAGCTTGCATAACGATTTACCGGTGCCGTACCCAACGCAACTGATGGAATCTTATCACCAGATGGCAAAGTGTAGTGAGAAGGCAGCTTTGCCAGTGTCGAAGAGTTACGTTGTGAGACAGGGCAAGCGGACCAGAGTCCCCTGGACCTAATCATGCGTGCACAAGGGAGGGAAACGAACATGATTATAATGATAGCAATGACATAGAGAGGAAATCTGCTTTTGCGAGTGCTCTTGCGTCGGAAAGAGTCGTGCTCGCCAGCGTCCTTATCGACGGTGGGGAGTTGTTCGTATCTCTGTGAGAACCACATGGTTGAGAGCAAACAAGTACTGAAGACCTGGAAACTCAGGAGCTCACGCCTGATAATTGATTAAGCGCCATATTACTACTCAGTATTATTGTCCCACGGTTCTTTCCACGCACGCACCATGGACTGGTGACCTTTGCTTACAACAGTTTTGCATGACAGCGGAGCTCCTTCATAAAGCACCCAGGAATCCGCTGTAGGGTGCTTGATGAGTTGGCGCTTTGATTCTGGCCCGGGGGGCCATCCAGATGGTCATCTCATTAAATATCCCAATCTTGAAGCGTCTCATGACATGGTCGCCATATGCCAGCGGCTGACCAGCAGACTTTTCATTTCAAAGAAACACTGATGGTTTGCAAGAATTGCTCCGGCGCGGCGTAGCGCGTCCATACATCTGAAGCTTCGAATTTCAGTTACAAAGCGGCATTCTTGCTGCCAGGAAGTTCGCTGAGCCACCATGTGAATAGGCCACGCTCCACGCATCCATTTGCAGTGCCATGTTGCGGCGGGTGCTCCCGCCAGGGACGATGGCTGGATACGCGAAGATAATGTCCTTTCTACTCCTCCTTCACCAAATCCAAATTCACAACCACTACTCACAGGACAGACCACCACCGGAGAGCATGGAACCAGCCGATTGTAATATGTGGCCACCACCTCTTGGATTACTTTCCGTCATTGTATCTATGATATGTAAACTAATGACGGACCTCACGACTTTCATATTCAGATGCAAGCGCAGCCTGAGCCCAAGCGTCTGAGCGTGATGGTGCGCGTGCACATGCCATGGATGATCTGCACCGCCACCACTCACAAGCCTTGGTCACCAGAGACAAACCTTGGAGATTTAGTGGTTAACGCTGCTGGCGCATTCAGCCCAGACACAGACCGAACGTGGAGGGCTACCTGAGCCCCAGCTATCCATCCAGAATAAAATTTCAAAATCGCATGAAATTTCAAGGCGATACAAAGGTATTTGTAGAAGTGCAGCGTCAACATGCGCCTCTGCATTTTCGCCTGACCCGTACCTAATGATACTATGTATTGCGACCGATCCGCAAATTCAGGGAGTAACTTGACCTTGCGCAGGCGCGATGAGATGCCTCCTCCCCTCTCCCGGAAGAACCTTATCAAGACGCGGCCTCTTATCCTGGAGAGTCTATGGGCGGGCGAGGAACTCGTACAGTATTATGTAGTACAACGGGACCAGTCTGCATCATGATTCATGAATTCCAGCGGCCACCGCAGCACGCATTTTGACGGTGATAGGCTATTGTAGTGTGTTCGTTGTAGTGCCGCATCATTTTCACCTGGCCCTTCTGATCTACAAGTTGGCACGGGGTATTTTGGAAAGGATAGTACCCTCCCCACGAAGTCATATCCGAAGATCTAGGTCCCCCTAACTTCCCATATGCTGCGTCGCATGACACGAATCTGATGCCTGTCTAGCCCGAAGGCCGAGGTCCGAAAATAACTCCTCGAAGTCCCCTGTTACAGCCTGTTACTCTTCTAACCTTGCTCGGTTTCCAATAGTTGCGTAACTTTGAAGTAGTCCGAGCAAGCTTACTCGGATCCTTCAAGCTGTGCAAGAAAGACCCCGAGGAGCACATTCCTGCCCATTTGCGCTCTTATGTAACTATTTTGCGATCCACTAACAACTTTTGATGCTCTGATCCCTCAGTAGTATACTATGGACTGTGATTGTATGGCAAGGTTGTTAACCGGCTGAGGTCTTGGGCCCCCCGCGGCGGCCGCTGCTCCAACATATCCCACCCCTCCGAACATCACCTGGCCGCCTAACAACGTGATACGACCGAGCTACGTACGCGGTTCGCTGTTTTGTGCCGCCCGGTGACGAACCCAAGGACGGCATCGATGATAAGGTGCGTTTTTACTCAATTTTTACTTGTGAAGATTTATCTTTTGATTTCCCGAGATATATTGTGCACCGAATCTGTGAATTCAATACATATAGTACTACTGCGAGGTTACGCCGAGATCCAGCCAGCCGGAGTAAATCTCGACCAGGGCATATCAAGTATATGACCTTCTCTTTCGCCATCCACCGATTCCGAATGTGACTTGTCGATTGCCGCTTCGTCACGATTGTATCCTGTGCATCGGGATCCAGTTCCATGTCCAATCCACAGGGTATACTTCTTGAAAACAAAGCTAATGGTGCTTGACCACATCAGCAGGTTGTCATGGAAGGCGTGTGCCCACCATCAGGAAAACCCACCCGCGCAGACTTAGAGACAAATAGAGACAAGACATCCCCCAATCCGACGAGAACTGGATGACATGGTTGTGGACGGACGGCCTCCGGGTCGGCATCTGAAACATGTTTTCCTTGCTGAATTTTTATCCCTGACGACAGTGCGATATCCTTGGAAAGGCGGTGTGGGTGAGGCGTCATGGGCTGGCGTCATCTCTTTTTATGTGGTTAAGTTAGCCCTCCAAGACTTCAAGACGGTGCACGAAACCATGATAGTTGCATAGCCTGTCATCTGTCACCATCGGAAGTACGGAATCTTTTCCTTCAAACTTTGAAAAGTTGTTTTCAGCAGAGAGTTACCGCCGCGCAGGAGAGTTCATTTTCTCTAGATATGTTGACACACTGATAAGCTTAGCCAGATACGAAAAATACCGCAATTTCCGGTACTGTGGCTATGTTGGGGGGAATCCACATGACACCGTGCAGAAATACTAGAATCGAAACCTAAACTTTTGGGAGACGGGGCTAGTGATGGTCATTGAATGGTTGCGCGCGCACTTTGAACGGTGATCGCTCATACTTCGAAGTCACGCAATCTTGGAGAACCGAGGGGATTTAGATATGACACCCAATGAAGCATTATCTGGCGTGCCGTCAAATATTCTCAAGGATGCCAAGGTCAGGCAACGCTGACTTTCAAATGCCATCCTCTCCATGAATTGAATGCTATATTTGGTCATCTACGTTCGTACGAGCTCAGGTGCCTAACGCTCAAGATCATGGTGGTCGATACGTTCAAGTTTTCACGTGCGGGCCTACCTTAGACCTTAGGGTCAGTCCCTTTACCTTTGTGGCACACGCTCTCGGCTTGTCGATCATGTCGAGTGATCTCAATGATCCTGACCTCTACCTGGCTGAGCAATTAGGGGGTAGCGCCTCTTCTCACCTGCTCGACGTTGGGGTAAGTACGTCGCTTGCGTAAATTACGCGAAGACCAAATCATATGCCTTCGTAGTAATGCCAATCACTAGTGACTCAATCACCAAAGTGTCTTTCACCTTCACACAACTTCCTGTCCCCTCTCACTGTGGGTCCACATTTAACTTCATAACCTGTGCCATTCTTTTTTTTAGAGTCAAAAAGATCACGAAGCGAGTAATGCTACCAGGCTGTGTGCTTGTAAGTTGATCTTTCCCCGACGATGTCAAACATTCCCCATGATGTGAAAGCGGTCAGCAGATTATAGTATACAGATTGTTGCGAGGCTGGACAATATATTCCTTTAAATACCCCATAACATTCTGATCTGTTCACTGATATGATCATACTGGTGGGCATTGATGCTGACATCTCATGATGTCGCTCAAACGTCGGCGGCCACAGACTGTTATACAGTTGAATGTGCTACCATGTTCGCACACACTGATCAGCAAGCGCACCAGTGTTTGATCAGCGGAAGAGACTCGAACCTTAAGTTAACAAAAAAAAAAAAAATTACGAGAACGAACCCTGAGCTATACTAAATGTGTTTTCGGTCAAAAAGCAGGTTTTGAGCGCTTGTTGACCAAACCAGGTATTTAGATGCGCCCCATGAGGTCCAAGGCTGTAGTAGGGATCATCGATCAAGCCGGATCCTGTTGTTTATCTAATACACCACAAGTAAGTATGTAAACAATTTTTCATATGGTCGCGATATGAAAATAGCTGTACAGGCCAAGTACGTGACAGGGGAGCAGGCCCAGGAGATGCAAACGATGAACCGGTGAGCTTATCCCCGTTAATCACTGGCAAGCATACTTACACATATGCCTGGGGTTCGGGTTCACGTCACTCACTTTCCAGAACTCGAACGGCTAGAGCGTCTGTTCTCGTCAGGACTAGACTTGAACGTTTCAGCTAGAATCTGCCTGAAACGATTCACATGAGGCGTTTCGGCTTGAGCCGCATCATAATCAAGCATCATGGCATCATGGGTCTTGCGTCATGCCTGAGCGGTAATTAGTTAGACGGCCAATTTTAGCCATTAATATTCTCATTCCCTCTCATTCCCCATAAGAGACAAGAAGGTGCACAATGAGCATGCCTCCTCCCATACATCGCGCGCGAAACCCATTTTCCGCCTGTCAAACGAATGGAGATGGTGTCGGTGTATTCGGCCACCGATATCGCAGCGGCGAAGAGCTTGCAGACCTACACGGTGCGTCTCTTTCTTGTCGATCCTACAGCCGCTGGTAATAATAGATGGTCCTTCACGATGCCACCAGTATCTATACAGTGCGTACTGTCTGAACTGCTGGTTCCTTGTTCTAATACAGCTCAGCGTCGATGGCTACATTCTGGGTGAGCTTGTCCCGATGAACTTCCAACTTTTGTTAAGCACCTTCGCCCAGACCTACGATTATCTTTGTTCATTTGATATGGAGGTAATGTGCTCGTTCAGCCTCGTTTTGAGATTCATCATAATCATTTGTTCAAAGTTGACGTTCCTGCGTGAGTCACGCTGGGGCAAGGTAAAATACCTTTATGTTGTTGCACGATACGTGCCTTTTCTCCTCTTCATCGCGAATCTATATCGTGCGTTCAGCTCTAGCACACATTGCTATGAATTAACATATCATGCTTCAGTGAATGACGTCCCAAACGAGAACCCCGAGGTACGTGAACGCGCGGTGGACTTTCTGACTGATGGACGACGCTTACTGTATAACTTCCACAGAAATGCCAGTTTTTGAATACTATTTGCGCATGTACGTGCATGATACATGCATGTATGCAAGTCCTTGCTGAGCGCTGCTCCTTCGTCTCACAGGTTTTGGCCTGATATCAGTCCTTTGCTCTGAATGTATATCTTCTTCCACCGGGACACATCCGCATTCCTGATCCTATTCATTCAGGCTTTTTTGTGCTAAGAACATATGCGCTCTGGAACAAGAATAAAATTGTACTCGCAGTCACGCTAACAGCCTTTATCGTAAGTCCCATGTCCTCATTGCACGCCAAGCTCGTGGTAGATGCATCAGTCAGGGTGTTCTTGCAGGATCCATCGGCATTTCCTTCCCCAATACTACCACCGCACCATGTATGCGCTCTCACCTTCCTTCCGGTGTTCCACCACCACTCACTACAATCCCTCCACTTTCACAGTTGCGACCAGCCCGATACCGGGTATCACAGGCTGCTACCAGAGCACTGGTAGCAACGATCTCTTCATACCGTTTCTTCTCTTACTTTTGTTTCAACTTGGTATGTCGCCAGAAACCGTCAGCATAGATGTGCACAGACGTGCGCTGACCGACACTGTCCAGGACTCATGAGCCTCACGATCATACGCGCCATACAGAGCTGGCGGACGACCAGGAGTCATCTGTATGCCGTCCTGGTGAAGCATAACGTTTTCTACTATGGATGCGGTGTATGTGAGTCGGGACATATACAGGTTTTCAGGCTCATGTTCTGTGCTCATCAATGATGCTTTCTGTTCCGAAAGTGTTCTCGACGGTGAATGTCATCACGCCGCTGCTCCTTCAGGTACGTGAACCCTCAGATTCCTCTATGACCTAGCCATTGATCATCTGCACACACAGTACGAATACCACACCATGTTTCAAGAGTAGGCATTCTCCAAATCCCGCTGCGCGTTCCTACTAACAGCATCTTCAAACCTCCACTCATCAACAGTCTCCAGTTCATCATCCTCGCAATCCTTGCCACGAGCATGCACCGCCATCTCTGGCATCTCGACCGACGCGTGCACACTTCTGATGCCCTCGTGCATATTCCTATGTCCAACATATCATATGGGAGCAGCCACACTAGTTCGGCGTGATGCGCTGGCTTGTTCGACGTCGTTCACAGAGTGGGGTTTGAACTGCTGTTGGATGTGAGCTTGGTGGATGTATTTGTGCAATTGGTACGCACGTTGCAACTTTAGGTTGATTTGATTGCCTTCTAGGCAGACCAGAGACGCATCTTGGTTTCTTGTATCCATCTTCTAGGCAGACCACTTTGTTCTTCTATAACTTATTACGAGTCTTCCCTTGAATCCGGCCTCAGCCGCGTCATTTTCACTTGGTGATAAACCTAGTTGTGGCTCTTGTGAAGTGTTCACATGAGAAGTAGGGTCAACTTGATATATAGGCTTAGGATTCGAACGAAGGTGATATTTTTTGGAGGGAAAGGATTGACTACTGTACGGATATGACGGGAGCTCTAGGAAGAGTGAAGCAACATAAATTTAAGAGATATGAGGGTGTAACTTTGCAAGTGTGCCTATGATATGGATGTCTATTCCAATACGGGATAGTAAGATGAGGCCTTTACCGAGCGTAACACGCTATATGGTGCGTCTCAAGATCTCTACAACTCTGATTTTTTGACGAAGTCCTGCTGGTCCTGCTCAGTTTCTACAATCAACAGTTTCGTTTTCCCGTGTCCCAACAGAACCAGTAATATCACGTTAATATCATGACCACTGAATAACAGCCTCGAGGCCTTCGTTTACATATGTTCTTATCCATAACTGTGTATTCATCTCCCACTCATCCAAGGTCGAGTTCTCAACATTCAGTATATGGAACACTGTTATAACTTATGCGCGGCCCGTGGGACCAGGAAAGTGCATAGCATCCCATGTCAATGGGCACAGGTCCCAGGATGATCAGCACTATATATATTCCCCAAACATCATGATATAGCGCTTCCCTCCATCCGACGATGTACACGACATCTTCTCTCTTCTTCCATACGCTAGCCCAGGTCGGTATCACTCATGCATTCGTTAACTGGGGCTCGGATCACCCTGCGTTCCTCGAAGACCTTGAGCGTCAACGCGTTGACCAAGGCGATACCATCATCGAGATAATCACTTGTCCCAATGAAATGGCTGCTATGAGCGCAGCACAGGCGTTTGCGCAGGTTACTAACAGGCCCGCTGCAGTCATTGTGCATGTGGACGTCGGAACCCAGGTTAGTGTCGCACTGGTGACTTTCCAGTGAAATTGACGTCAAATACTTTGCGATAGGCCCTTGCTGGTGCCGTGCACAACGCCAGCAGAGGAAAAGTTCCTATCCTGGTGTTTGCTGGTGCATCCCCTTCTACCGTGGAGGGAGAGTTGAAGGGGTCAAGAAACGAATGGATTCATTGGATGCAAGGTCAGATATTTATATTTTGATTGGTTGGGAATAAACCTCAGATTCTTGACGCGTAGATGTGCCTGACCAACCTGCAATTGTGAGGCAGTACATGCGTTTCACTGCACAAATCAACGCACCCGAAAATGTCCCTCATCTTGTCAGACGTGCCCTCCAAATGTGAGCTTCTTATCCTTCAAAGTCGAAACCAGCTGAGACGTGCACTTCAGTGCCTCAAGTGAACCAAAAGGACCTGTGTATCTCTGGGCACGCAGAGAAGTAATGGAAAAGGAGATCGATGAATCTCTCTTCAACGCTCCCGCATCTCTCTACAGATGGCCTTTAATCGAGCCAAGCGCGCTCTCCCCATCAGGTAAATACCATAGTAAGTATTACCACTACCCCTTTCGCTCACCGCGCTTGCCCAGCTGTGAACGTCATTGGCGACGCCCTGGCTCATGCAAACAACCCACTTATCATCACCTCGTACGTAGGTCGGAATCCTGCAGCGGTTCCCGCCCTCGAGATGCTTTCCCGCCTCATGGCTATTCCTATATTCGTGACTTGCCCCAGTGCGACCAATATATCTCTCTCGCATCCTTTCTTCGTCGGTGTCTCGTTCCTCGCACCTGGTACGCACACCCCGCTGCTCAGCGCAGCCGATGTAGTCCTCGTCATTGACGCAGAAGTACCCTGGATCCCAATGAACAAGGACAAACAAGGCGACTTCGAGCGCCCCAGCGACGACGCCCGCATCTTCGTGATCGACTCCGGCGATCCCCTCAAAGAAAATATCGGCATGGACCACGTCGCCAGCGTCGCAGAGCTCGTCTGCCGCGCCAGCGCAGACGTTGCGCTCTACCAACTCCTGAACTCCGGCCGCACCGGCGCCGCGACGGGATTCTACACGCGCTCTAAAAGCGTACAGTGGTTGCACGACGCGTTCATCGCGGACATGCGCATTGCCAGAGGCGCTCAAGTCCGAGCCGAACGTTACCGTATGCGCCTTCGCGAATGCTTCGGTGCGCTGCGCACGCAGTGGAGAATAAGGTCCCACACCCTGCAAGCACGCTCTACCTTAACGAAACTATCAGTAACTACCCGCTTGCATGGTCACACCTGCACCCTGACACGCCTGCGGGCATGTTGAGCTCCGGCGGCTCGTCGCTCGGGTGGGCGCTTGGTGCGGGCGTAGGTGCAGTCTTAGGAGAGCGCGAGCGCGGCAAGGGTGCCGGGAAAGTGGGGTACGAACTAGTAGTGAGCGTCGTGGGTGACGGTACATTCTTGTTTGGAGTGCCTGGGAGTGCGTTCTGGATGGCGAGGCGGTATGAAACTGTAAGTGCCACTTGTTGATCTTTCGGGCGATGGTACTGAGGACGCATCGGCCAGCCCTTCCTGACCATCGTCTTGAACAACGGAGGCTGGAAATCACCAAAGCTTTCTATGCTAGACGTCCACCCCGAGGGGCACGGCTCCAAGGTCTCGGGTAACCAGCTCACTGTGGGCTTCGGGCCTGCTATGCCTGACTATGTGGGTATCGCGGTTGGCTGCTACTGGGGGATGGGCGTGGGGGAAACGCATCGCTGCGGGTGATCCCTGGGGGAGACGATGGCGGAGGCTGTTGCGGATCGGGTGGAAAGCAGCGGTGTGCGATTGTAGAGTGCGTATTGGAGAGTATTTGAGAGGTGATGATCTAGAAAGTGCGTTGGACCGCACTGTAGAATTAGTTGGTTTTTCGCTGATAACCCCTGTATTTTTAATGAATTGCACGAATACACTGGGCGCTGGCTGTCCCTAGCATTGATAGATGGTGTGCGACCCAGTTGACCTCCGTCTGCTAAGCTCTTGCCATCGCGACAACATGATTCAAACATGATTGAGCACCTTTTCAGTACACAGTTGAAAAACTGCAATAAAAAATGGGATATCACCAACAATAAATTGCATAGGTTTACAAAAGCTCCTGTCTGGTATTGGTCAGAATAAATGAAGCGAAGCGCCCACAACGAAACCAAAACTGACGATATCGATCAGTTTGGAGGCAAAGGGAAATTTTGTTGGGGAAGGCTATCAAATATCGGACAGAGCTGCTTCGAAGAATCTATCGCTGGTCGTCAAAAACCGGTCTAGTAGTTCGTGATGCTCGGTACTCACTACTGAGTGACTCCGTAGGCGCTAGATCCTTGAACAGCTTCTGAAAATACCAACAGCCATTCCGCTGTGTGCACATAAATCGAAAGTCATCCAGTCTCAGTCAAGGGAGCAAGTAACTCACGTGTTTAGGTGCCAATTGATATGACTTCAGAAGTTAGTCAACATTACTGGTGATTGACCTATCAAGAACGATACTCACCAGGCAACACCAGGGCCCAGGATTATCGGTGATGAAGCGGATAGTCCACATAGTCACCGGCATCACCAGTGTTGACGGTATCGCGTATAACGGGGTTTGTTGACATAGTTATAACTGGTGCTTCCTGCGCTTCTGACAACAGCGAAACTGTGCTGTAACCATGTATTAGTCGATGACGTGTGGTAGAAGACATGTCAAAACATAACCCCATGTAGGTGAATGGCTTGCTGTTAAGGTGTCAGTCTGCGGTCGAAGAGAGCAGTACAACAGGATATTTGAAAGGGACTCAACAGGGCGACCTGGAGAATATCAGGGTTCCAAGAAATTCTCCGATAAACTCTGTTCCCCCGCTAGAGTGTACACGGAGCCATTAGGTGCCAGTTGGGAAGCCGACATATCACCGCTCAGTAGCTGTAGTAGAACAGGGATACTAGGAGAAGTGTACTGCACGTCGTTGATGAGGAAGTTGAAATTGCTCTCATTTGTCCCGAGGACCAGGTTAAGTTTGACATCTGCATCTTCCTGAAATAAAATAGGTGGAGCCGGATATAAGGGGTGTAGGTCAGTCTCGTTCAGAGCGAGCGAGTTTGGTGTCGTCCTGTTTTTAGGGTCCACTGTGGGAGAGCCTGCATATCGTAGGATCGCCGTGGCGTTCGTCCCTGTGTTAGGATCCGCATGCACCCAATAGTTGTCGACAGGCTGGTTGGCCTCGAGAATGAAGGAGTACCGCTGTGCGGCGTAGATCTGAATAGAGTCTACCACGAGCGGCTTGACGTATTGACCATCGACTTCGATTATGGTAAAGTTATGGTTATCAATCGAGAAAATATAGTTTGGCTTGCACGCCATATTCAGTAAGCGGAAACGATATCGCTTGAACGGCTGAACGTTGATGACGGCGTAAGGCATATTTGGCCCTCCTTGATACCTCCCGATACCGTTGATAAGCACGGAGTCGGGAGCCACCTGTCTCTGAACTTGAGGGGATGGTACGTGATACCTGTAATACGAGCTGAGTCAATCCCAGGAAAAACCTCGTCGGCTGTAAGTACTTACCAGTCCATCAGCGTGATGACGCTAGACTCTTTATTTAGGCGTTAGAAGCGTGATTTCATTTCGGCAGGCTGACTGACCGTCATCAATATCGTACGAGAGACGGTACGGATCATTGGGGTCATAGATGATCATTGGACCTCGTAGACCATCGCAGTATTGGACCTGAAGTCCGCTCAGTCACCAATACATGAATAAATCGAGACACGAACTCCATAATGAGAGTGGTACCAGTAGGTTCCTACTTGATCAGCACCACTGAAGTTGTACAGAAAAGAATGCCCTGGAGCCAGCGGGCATTGCGTCACAAATGCTGTGCCATCCATTTGGGTAGTGTGGTGTTGGAATAGTCCATGCCAGTGCTTCCCAGTCCGGCATATCAGGTAGACGCTCCCATGCTTTAATAAATTGGTGCTTACGATACTGGTGCCCAGGAGCATCGTGTCATCATTTAAATAGTTCGTGACGTTGATCTTGAACGCATCGCCCTTAAAAACACATAAGATCACCGAGAGTGTGCAACTGCAAAGCAAATATTACCTTCTGGCCCGTGATAGTAGGCCCGGGGAGAGTGCCGCCAGCAAGAACCGCCCTGCCATGACTTCAGTGATCAAACAGGGTGGAATGCAGCAAAAACTGACGACTTGGTGAACCCGTCTGGAGATACTTGAGCATTGGCCACGACTAGGTCAGCGACTGGGCCAATAGTGACGGCGTAACTCTGATGGATTGCCAGGAAGCACAGGAATACATAGCTTTGGAACATGATCCAATGCTCAAGCCGATCGGAGGATGATGTTGAGCAAAATGCAGCGCATCCTTTGTAGTGCTGGGGGCAGAATTATTTGCGGGCAATTGTGCTGGCATAACCGGCAGAAGTAGCAGAATTGCCACTTCTGCCGCTTGGCAAAACTTTCAAAGCGCTACAAGGCTATGTGTATGACAATGTATGGTAAGTGCCACCAGGAAACATCATTAGAAGACATCAGCGCTAGGACTCCGTGAGTAATTCCCGGTTGAATTGTAACAGTAGTTAGTAACTCGGGGCCCTCCAAGGCACTGTAAACAAGAGTTACTAACATTCGAGTGAGTATTTGTTATCAACCGGTTACAATTAGGTAGTAACTGACTTAACAATTGAAATGCAGTGGAGAGCTTTGCGAGACTCCCAAAACACCTTCCCAAACCCTACCAATCCCAATTCGGAGCAGCACACCATGCTAATCCATCGGCATGTCCACCTGAAAATGGTGCGCGACACAGGTTATATGCTTTGAGGTCGTCGACAAGCAGTTTGGCCTTTTGCTCTCCCTATCGCCATTGTTTAGCGACGGTGAGTGCAGTTTTAACCATGAACTCAATTCGAGGCATCTGTCACAGCAAGTTTGCGACACATTGGATGGAGGGGAGTGCGAGAGAATGGAGGTCAGTGTTTATCGCATGGAACCGACGGTTGAAAACAGACTTTGCGTGCATCCAGAAGCCAGTATCGTCATTCTCAGCATCGAGTTTCAGCTGGGACATCTGCCTCGCACAGCGGATAAGCTCCGGCATGCAATCGGCAAGTGTAGCTTCACGCGACCCCAAGTTTCCAATTGCATCAACCAGGACTTTAACTGTCTTCACGAGCTGGTTGAGCAGTTTCCAGTACTGAACATCATGGAGTACTGTTGCAACAACTGCAAGGGCAACTGGCATCTGATTGTTAGTTCTTTTCTGGGCATCGGGACGCAAAAATGTATGCGACAGTGGACTCCTGATTCCTTTGGCTTAAGTAGTTCTTTGTCTTGCCTTTTGGACCTGAAACTCGATCTGCTTCTCTTGCGGGCCGTGGATCGAAGTCGTCGGCGTGAGGTAACAATTCTCCATGGAGCTTCTGACATTCGTAGTCACCGCCAATCAACTTGAACGTGCGGACTTGTAGAACGGAAAACAAAGATTAAGGGACTTTTCTAAAGTCCTCGGCGTCAGCTTCAGAATATGATACTGACCGTCATCAGCGGTACAAGTTAATAGATTGTACGGGTACCTTGACGCCGGATAGCGCTCACAAGTGACCCATTGATGCGCTCCAGTGCCAGAATAAGGTTTTATTCTCTTCAAACGTGTCTGGCAAAGAGAGTGAAAAGTTAGCATAAGGAGAAGCAATGTAAATCACCTGAATAGATGCTTCGACCGATATTTCAGGTGTGGCGCAAAGGCGACGAGTGGTGTAGTAGTTGTCCAATCACTGATAACATATTTGGATCTGCTCTCAGACAAGAAAAGGTCGACTTGCATTGGTTTCCAATAATGCAAGTAATGGCCTGTAACGACCACAAGGCGTCACATGCCACGTCAATTATCATGAGAAGATGTACTGGATGTACATCTTGCCAAACTGATCCGGGCAAAGTCTAATGATATCTCGGCAGTTCAAAAACCGTACCATCATCCACCAGTATGCCATTGCCAGGATTTGATTTGTCGGGCGACATGCAGCGGCTTCTCGTAGTCATGGAGTGCCTGTTAAATGAAAGTCGATCGACCTTCGATAGAAGGCATGAAAATTTGAATCATGACGGCCACCGACGAGGTCGAATGAGAGGTCAGCAGGAGAGCTACTATCATTCCAGGAAATGAAGGCCATAATGAGTCATAGGTTGCCACTCTATTACCTACGTAGCGAGGTACGACCGGAGGAGAGTTATGGCCAGTTCGTGATCCACTCATCCCGCTGAGATGGTCGTACATGCTACTCGTGGAATGTGGAAAACGGGACGGCATGGCTGCAAGGCACCATTTTATCGTTGTTCAGAGCATATATGCTCTGATGAGGAAAATGCATACATGTATCGGATCAGAATTGAAGACGCACAAGTTACTACGGGGGATGGATATGTCAATCCATCGCGGGGATGTGTGCTAGAGCGGACTGTACGATATGGATGCCCAAGTAGGAGGAGTGACGTACAACGACACAAAGGCCTTTCACTTCAGTCCACCACGATCCAAGTAGGAACATCTGCATTGAACAGAAAGCGTACGAGGCTCTTGGCAAACAAGCGATCTAACATGGCAGACGTACATTGGGACAAGGAGTCCACCCTGATGCTAGCCACCGACACTGAGCTGCATTAGCGAGGTGGTCATCACCTCGTACATAGGTCGGAATCCTGGATCAGTCCCCGCCCTCGAGATGCTTTCCCGCCTCATGGCTATTCCTATATTCGTGACTTGCCCCAGTGCGACCAACATATCTCTCTCGCATCCCTTCTTCGTCGGTGTCTCCTTCCTCGCACCTGGCACGCACACCCCGCTGCTCAGCGCAGCCGACGTAGTCCTCGTCATTGACGCAGAAGTACCCTAGATCCCAATGAACAAGGACAAACGAGGCGACTTCGAGCGCCCCAGCGACGACGCCCGCATCCCCGTGATCGACTCCGGCGATCCCCTCAAAGAAAATATCGGCATGGACCACGTCGCCAGCGTCGCAGAGCTCGTCTGCCGCGCCAGCGCAGACGTCACGCTCTACCTTAACGAAACTACCCGCTTGCATAGACACACCTGCACCCCGACACGCCTGCGGGCATGTTGAGCTCCGGTGGCTCGTCGCTCGGGTGGGCGCTTGGTGCGGGGCGTAGGTGCAGTCTTAGGAGGCGTGAGCGCGGGCAAGGGTGCCGGGAAAGTGGG
>JABCPV010000587.1:0-15020 GCA_016584345.1 Suillus ampliporus | reverse complement strand
GCTCCATTACTAGACAATCCAAATAATGCTATAATACCGGATTTTAGAACAGCAGATCATGAAGCAGCGAGGATGCGCCTCATAGCCAATGGGGTTGCTGATGACATCCAAGCAGCCGAAGTTCTGCAGCCCTATGGACAATGAACAACGACGCAGCGAAAGAAGTGTGTGCAGAACAAACCGAAGCCACAGCCAGAGCTGCAGATTTAGGTCGGCGTTCAAGCAGCGGAAGAAGAAGAAGACTGTCAACGCACCTTAGAGGAAGAGCAAGAAGCAGCTCGCAAAGAAGAACAGAAAAAGAACAAGTTGAAATTCATGCCCGTGAGCGCAGAGAAAGTTCCTTCTCTCCCAGTCATCATCCCATCACACTATGCCGTGAGGAAGCTAAAAGCAGGCGACTATTGCGAACTACATTATTTCACCAATAAAGGGCTACATGAAGCGAAGATGAGCCTTACCTCCACAGAACCAGATGGTATGCTCTTGATGCCGGCAGTAGATGGCCAGCAGATATGGGTCAATGCAGGTGCAATTCGCGACCCCAAATCAGTGGTTACCAAAGATGAGAATCTCTCTTGGGAAGAATTCAACGAAGCAGCACCGCGCATGATCACGGCCATGAAACAACACGAATGGCCAGAGGACCGTGTCAAAATGCACGTACAATTCTGGACTGCCCTCCAAAGTCATCGTTGGAGACATGCCTTCGATGATATGAAACAACGGGCTCTTCTGCTCTACCAAAGCCAGCAACGCTGTTTGTGGCACCTCACAGCAGGTGGCCCACACGGCTGGAGCATAGCTGAACTCAACCACAAGTTAATCCTCGAAGTGAGAGAAGAGATTTTCAATCAACAGCGTGCTCAGGCTATCGCGGCTCTCAACAAGGCTGCAACCACGACGAGTAGCAATAATCATATTTTGCAGAACAATGTCACACGCTCCTTCAACAGCCAAAAGAGATCACTCTCTCCGACGGCCAACAGCAACGAACCGAAGAAGAAACCACAGTCCTTTCGTGACTCAACCAACCAATCATCCACCCTACCATGCTGTGCGGTCTGCCTCAGTCACGCATCTCACCGCGTCGTCGAGTGCAATGCCTCCCACACCTGGGCCAACCTGTTCGAAACCTTCTCACAGCGCATCCAAAAAGGACTATGGGCCAAAGATGGGCGACAACTCTGTACCGCATGGCAACGCGATGATGGTTGCTCCATCACCCAGCATAACCACGTACATATCTGTTCAGGCTGTGGCTCCACCGAACACGGGGCCCAGAAATGTGCTAGAGCACAGAAGGTCTAAACCTCTCACTCCCTACAACGCAAATGCATGGGAGAGAGCGCTTCGAAATGCCAAGGCCCTTGACCGGTTCGCTAAAATCCCAGAAGGACTTTGATCAGGTTTCTTTTTAGACTTCCCCTTAATTAGCCACGTACAAAGCCCTCCGAACAAGGACTCCATTAACGAATACCGCACCGAATTTAATACCATCATTCAGAAAGAATTCCGAAAGGAAAGATACATAGGCCCTTTTCTTCCCACAGATCTCGAACGTATCATCGGTCCTTTCCAGTCTTCTCCCCTCTCTATTATACTGAAACCCGGCAAGCCCGGTAAATTCAGACTCGTACAGAATTTCTCTTTTCCGCACTCCCCCAACCCTACGTACCCTAATCCATCTATTAACTCCTATATCGATGCTGACCGCTTCCCCACCACATGGGGTAAATTCTCTGTCATCTATTTACTAATATCAAGGCTCCCGCCGAACTCAGAAGTAGCAACGCGCAACATAGCAGAAGCATATAGAACTATCCCACTGCACCCCTCCCAGTGGCCAGCAGGAATAGTCCGAATCTCCGACTCGGAAGTTTGTGTAGATACTTGCATGGCCTTCGGAGCCACCCCCTCTGCAGGAGCTTATGGACATATAGCCGATGCAGGTGCAGAGATTATTAGACATCAAGGAATGGGCCCCCTCGATAAATGGGTCGATGATCACTTATTTGTCCGCATCCGAAGAGAATTCTTACCGGACTACAACGAACAACGTGCCCAATGGAGTAAAGACCTAGTTGCAAGAGGCATGCACCAATTGGGCAGCCGAATCTGGTTTGGAGGACATGAGTTTGATGACGGCTCAATCGAGGAATTCAATGAAGATTGTACCTGGCCCCTCAAAGACTTATCAGAGCGATCCCCCAGATCGAACCACGATAGACTATTCGGATACTGCCTGGCCAACATAGACAAACTATCAGAGGAACTAGGAATCGTTTGGGAGAAAGAGAAAGACCAACCGTTCGCGTCCACAACCACATGCATTGGATTCGTCTGGGACGTAAGAGATCGCATCGTCTCCCTAAGCCCGACCAAAGTTGACAAATACCTATGAGCCATTCATAAATGGTGGATAAGGAAAGTCCATGTGCTCCAAGACATACGAGAGCTGTACGGAAAACTGCTGCATGCCAGCGAGGTGGCGAAACACGGACGCGCTTACCTCACGTCCCTAGAGAGCATGCTGAGACTGTGCGGCAAGCAACCGTTTCTCCTGCACAGACCAAACAAAGACACTGGAGAAGACCTTGATTGGTGGTTGAATCTGCTGCAAGGTGGCGGAGCATCTCGACCTATCTATCCCCCCACCCCATATTCGGACCTGCAAGCCTTCTCAGACGCCAGTTCCAGCATAGGCATTGTGATTGTCATTGGAAACCACTGGAGAGCGTGGAGACTTATTCCGGGCTGGAAGTCCCACCATGGCAAACGAGACATTGGGTGGGCAGAAGCCATCGGCT
Organism: Suillus ampliporus; assembly: GCA_016584345.1. Taxonomy (NCBI): domain Eukaryota; kingdom Fungi; phylum Basidiomycota; class Agaricomycetes; order Boletales; family Suillaceae; genus Suillus; species Suillus ampliporus. Next base: position 12,213 of record JABCPV010000587.1, on the reverse strand, counting down.
TCGAACTCCTCATTCGAACCCTTGCTGCTCTCCCTGTTTTGGGCAACCTACTCACAGTCTACGGAGACAACACCGGTGTCGTCGAAGGATGGTGGAAGGGAGGAGCCGCAACAAGGAAGTCAATGGAGTGTTCAGACGGATACATGAATTCATCAACCACGTACCTCGGCGTTTCGCAATCCGCACTAACTATGTCGCTAGCGGGCAGAACCCAGCAGACGGACCCTCAAGAGGCATATACCCCCCACTTGAACTTCTACTCCCTCCAATCGACATTCCCCCCGCCCTTCGTAACTTCATCGTCGACGCCACCGAACCCCCCACCGTTGCCGAACTCAAACTCCTGCACAACGGGCATTACCCCCCTCCAGCTGCCAAAGTCATCAACAGAGCCCTCATTCAGCAACAAGCCATGGAACGAACAAAAACACTCCAAGAAGAAGAAGACCTCATCCTTTGCGGCACCCTGTGCAATACTGGACAATGAAGAGAGATCCAGATTCAACTCTGCACTCCCCAGCAATATCACCATCGCAACCCCCACAGCCCCGCAGCGATATAAGCCCAACCTCACCCCCATCCCATCACCTCTCCGTCCACACTGCTTAGCTCGAGAGAGACTGCATCTCTGGCTGCCACCGGGTGAGAGCACTCGCAAAGCGACCATTATCAACAATTCCTGTGAAACCACCATCTCAGATCAGCAACTAGACCGCATTTTAGAAGTGATGGGATCATCATGGGCACCCGCCACAAAAGAGACCTACGGAGCAGGATTATTAGTTTTCCAAGTATACTGCGACTCGCACCATATCCTGGAGGAACAACGTTGCCCAATCTCACCCAATCTACTCCTCGCCTTTCTATCCAGCTGTGCCGGCGCATATTCGGGTTCCTCGCTAGGAAACTATGCTGCGGGCCTAAAGGCTTGGCATCTGTTACACGGTCAACCGTGGCTCATACAAGCCAACAAGCTCAAAGCCATCCTAGACGGTGCAACAGCACTTGCCCCACCGTCCTCCAAACGAGCTAAGTGCACGCCCTTTACCCCTGCCATCCTAATCAGCATTGGCGAACAACTAGACTTAGATGACCCATGAGACGCAGCTATTTTCGCATGCATCACGACAACATTCTACTCAATAGCACGTCTAGGTGAATTCACGGTCCCAGCCATGAAGGACTTCGACCCAGCGAAACACGTCACCCCACGGGAATGTTTCGGAAGGACAAGGTCGAAACTCACTTCCAGTCACTACATTTCATTTACCGAGCACAAAGTCATCCCCCATCAAAGGAGAAGATGCATATTGGTCAGCACAAGAGGGCCTCTCAGATCCCAAAGCCGCATTCGAGAACCACCTCCGCATCAATCCAGCGGAAGAATCAGCACACCTTTTCACATGGAAACACCTGAGAGGCCTATGCCCGCTCTCGAAAACAGAGCTGACCAAACGCCTCGCGACAATCTCGTCAATCGCAAACATACCCAACCTGAGAGGCCATAGCATCCGTATAGGCGGAACTCTAGAATATCTTCTCCATGGGATACCGTTCGAAGTAGTAAAAACGATGGGGCGCTGGTCAAGCGAAGCTTTCACAATATATCTACGACAACATGCATTGATTTTAGCACCTTATATCCAAGCAACTCCAATGCTTGAGCCATTCACTCGCTACACGATGCCCCCAGTGCATTAAAGGATAGTACAAGTGAGCACACCTCCTTCATCTACGGGCTACAAGCTTCGCTGTGTGCGTCGCTGCACTCCTAATACCTCGGGATTCACAGCTCACCTTTTCACCCAGGTTTGGGATAGCATTTTGGGCCGGAAAACCCTGCGGGTTTTCACCCAAAACTTTCGTATACCTTTGTTCATGTACTTTCCAATCACTCTCACTAATAGCTATACTCAATACACTTGTGCTTCTGTTGTTTTCTCAGTTCAGACACATAGCATTGACACGCATAGACTGCCAAACGCACCAGAAGCAAGACCACAGATGTTCTCCCAAAAAGATCCAAGAAACCTAACTCCAGATATGCAGCCAACTTTGTCTGGTCATGATGCTTCGGAAGTCAGGTGATGCACTCCAGAATGTGGGATTCACTTACATATTGTTTGTAATGCACATAGGTTGCGTAGTAGTGATCACTATTTCAGTCGGCTCAATGAACTGTTCTCCCGGAGATCAATGCATGAAAGCTGGGTATATAATTGCAATAGTTGGATCTTCCTTCCAGACCCTTACAAAATGTAATGTGTATGCTAAGGAACTGTTCTCCAGTGACCCGATGACGTGGTCCACCAATTTCAACAGCCAGCATTGAAGCTGGATGAGATGGTGCAGCTTGCACATGTCCAATCCGACAGAAGTCACCCAGTTCTGGGCCTCTGCAAACCCCCCGAGGACGTGCCTATTCTCCATGAGGATTTGTCCCGGCGCACAAGAGTCATCAAGCCCATGGACAGCATTCTCAACGATTGCATGTATGTGTTGGTCTGCTATCTGATGGTCAGCGTTACTCCTTGATAGGCCAAAGGGCAGGACTCACTCATGTCATTGCCAATCACCTTCAGCCATCGGTTTTCCCGGAGAATGGTGTCCTCTGTTTCACTACCATAGTGTATGGGAGATGAGTCCCTAATATCATGGTCTAAGTCCATGGGCGCTGATGAATCTGGTAATGGGCTGAGTGGACTTGGACATCTTGATGTTACTGCTGAAAGATGTCAATGGTGAAATACACCGGCAGAACACAGACTTACCTTGGTCTTTGCCCCACCCAAGATCATACAAAGGTCCTTCATCGGTCAGATCGATGACATCTTGCAGAATGAGCTGTTCACCCGATGGTGCGGATCCCCACCCAAGATCGTATGAAGGTCCATTGTTGTCTTCTTGCATGGGTTCCTCACCCGGAGAGTTTATGCCCCACCCGAGATCATAGACGGGCCCATCATCTGCATTGCTGGAGACAGGGGTGACATCTTGCTGCATAGGCTGTTCAGCCACAGTTGTTACTCCCCACCCAAGATCACATGCTGGCGCATTGTCATCACACAAGACAACTCCTCCCTGTTGACCCGAAGTCACAGTTGCACCCCATCCAAGATCATATGCCGGTGCATCATCATCACCTTGATATTTAAAAATTATCAATGAGGTATCCTGCAAATACAAGTGGAATGACACTTACTCCCAGTCAAATGATCTACTGCAGTAGATTGGTTGCTCTGTGATGTCAAGGGCAGGGTGTTCCACCCGAGATTGTACGATGGACCATTGTCCACTAGGTCATTGACAGTGTTGCCCTCATCGACAGACTCTGTCGCTGAAGACCATCCGGATATTGGAGGCCAGGCCTTGCCCTGAGAATGTTGTAGCATGGCTGTGGATTTCCAATATGTCAGTCGGGGTAGGTACAAGAACTGAGAAGGACTTACCAGCTAATTCCTGGATGGACTCCTCCACACCAGCAAAGCAGTGCTCGTATGTATCAGGAGTTGAATCTCCGAAGTGGCTGTCCAGAGTTTTGATCCGAGTTTCCGGACTCATGTTGTATCCTAGTCCTGGTGAGTACATTGACCCTGAAGAACATAAGAAGACGAATAAATGAACTTACTTCTGAATTCTAAGCCCTTGAATTGGGGTGTGATCCCTGGGGGTGTCCACTGCATCAGGAAAAAGGTCAGACGCAAGTTGCACACTGCAACAGTATATATCACTACATAGCCTTGGTAGTACAATAGCGCACCTATAGACCATCCATTGCACTAAATACTGCACTGTAGCGTGCCATGATGCCAATGGTAGCTATGTGGTCTCTCCAGCAACTCATAGTCAATATGGCACCCTATAGTTAATATTAATGGTATCATAGCTTCTAGGATACAGACAAGCGGTCAAACAATTCCAGATCAATGTACCTATTGAGATAAAAGTCTTCTCGCATGCCCGACTCTCGACCAACGCGAGGAATAAGATGGCACGGGTGAAGAACTTGATGGACCAGTACCACCAGTGCGTTAGGACCACGCTGACGTGAAGACCTGCTGAGGTGGAAGCTGTGCAAATTTTCATCAAAGGTTTGAAGGGGCCGAAACCAATGAATATATGCCAGGGGGTGTGGAAAATTCCCGAGATGTGACGGAAGCTTGAAAACGACTTGTACTTCACCCACTCGAAGACCTAAGTCATAGGTCAGAATGAGCCCACAACCAATTTACAATGCTCACTGAATATACCTTCACCGGTGTACTCATTCCCATCTTCAATCACCAACACACTGTCAAAGTGTGCAGGTGCTGGCGGTCTCCTCACATCTGACGCAGGAATCACCGGTGATGCATGGACTTTGAACAAACACTTTCAGTTGTTGATATGGGGTCGTGCTGGAGAGAGAATCTTGAGGTATTTGTAAACATCAACCTGATCTTGTGGTGTGAGTTTTCGGCGCGACCAGCTTGGTACATGTATCTGGAGGAATTCTTCAAGAGCTGGGATGAAAAGTGAAGCATCGTGGTCATTAAGTAAGCGCTGCATTGTTGAATTCGGAAACGGACATGTCCTGGGGACAAAGTAGCCATGGGAACCCGTCACCATTGTGAACCATTGGACCTGAGAAGGTAAGTCAACATGGTTCTCAAATAGTCCAGGTCCTGCGCCATCCAAATCTGAATCAGAGTCACTGGCATCCGAGTCTTGCTCCTTTGAACCTTGATTAACAGGGTGATGGGAACCCCACCAGCGAAGGTAGGCATCTTGAATGTGGATGGACTCTTGTCGTTGTAGCCAGGTGGTCATCTGGATGATGTAGTCACGCTGATTCGATGCACAGTAAGCCTGTGTGGTGAAATCAATGTGCAGCTGTTCAGGAAGTTCAGTATTGACACTGTCCGCACTGCTGAGAAAGCGAATGGCATCGATGTAATGGATCATCGAGTGAATCTTTGGAATATTGAAGTGTTCGCATACCCCGAGGTCGACGAAAATGTCCTTATTGGCATGGAATGAGGTGAGGGCAGCATGCATATGGGCAAGTGTGTCATCCATGTGCGTGCGATACTGTGCATAGTAAACAAAATCTAGCACACCACGCACTGCCGTCAGAACTTTGTTTTCAACTGCAACAGCAATCACACCGAGAAAGACACACTGCAACTCTCAATAATCTGCCCCTGTCCATTTTTTATGCTTGGATATGCCTTTTTTGAAGTGTCAGAGTCCTGAATATGACGTCATCTCCTTGAACCGTGCGTCAAGTTCTTCCTTGCCTATGATATCAGTGCACCAGCTAACAATGTGATCCTTAAAAACTCCTTTGTGCAGCTGATGTAGAATGTCGGGGGTGATACATGAGAAGATGTCATTGTGCGGGAGTGTTGCCCAGAATGGTGAGTAGATCACTCGTAGTCCTAGCTCTCCTTCAAACTGATCTTTCCCTATTTCACCATCGCAGTGCAAGCGCAGATTTTTGACTGTGGAGTCTTGATCACACATTGGCGATTTCTTCATGTCCCCTTGCTCGTCTCAGCCCACTACACATTTTGGGCACCGGTTCTTCATGCAGCATGCCACCAGGCACTGCTCTGGAAAATCAGCAATGTATGCTGCTATGATGGGATACAGGTGCCGTACTTGATGATCTGGGCAGGTGACATCAACTCCTTCTGCACCTACCCTGACCAATGGCTCCAGGACCAGCAACATGCAATAGTGGAAGAGCCGATAATGTTCGAGAGACCACATGTCACGCATGAAGCATTCTAGCTTTGAAATCGGTAAGTATGCGATGAGGACTGTGGTGTGTTTGGATGGCTGACATCAGACATTTTTTGAGATGTTTCTGAGGCTCAGGTACACAGGCCAAACTTCCTGGTCTCCCCAGAACTACGACAGCGACATCTTATCAGACGCTAGGATAACTGGAGCAACAATGGCCCCTTGGGGCAATCTTCCCTGTGGGAAAGGCTTTAGTGTGTTTTTTTGCCAGATTAGTAGACACTGGCGCTTACCTGCATCTCCCACCACCAGTCACCTGTCCACATCTCATCAAACCACCTGGTCTTGCCCTCTGCATCTGAAAACACCCTCTCCGGCACATATGACACCATATGATTGAACTCTGGATTTGCCATGAGTTCATGGATGCACTCTACTGGGTCCCGCATCCACAATTCAAGATCCTCGGTCTCGTACTTCACTTCATTGGTGAGTTTGTTGCCCTCTACACTTATTCTCTTCAACTGCCATTCTGTGCCGCGGAGAAGCTGATTTATTGCTTTCATCAGACTGTACTTGCTCGTGAAAGACGTTTTAAGGTGGCTCGTCTGCACATTGGTGAGTATGTTGTGAAATTGCAGCTGAAACACTGACTTACAAGTGGCAGTTTCATGAACTCGTCTATTGCGTTTTGGCCCACCCGCGATACCAACCATTTGACAAGTCCCCATTCCTCTGCATCTGTGAATGGCGCCCATGGATCTAAACCTCGAGCTTCTTGTTGGGCTCTGATGTCATGGAACATCGTTTCAGTGTGGCCCAGCATTTGTGCTACTTGCCCTGGGTATGACTGCACAAATCGCATCCACATCCTTTCCTCATCGTCTACTTCTTCAACTTGGACACCGCAATGCTGATCTGGCGTCGCAGATCTTAGCCCTTCCTGTATGCCATCCCCCTGGCCATCAAACTCCCAAGGTATGTCTCTATCACCGTCCATCTCGTGGTCATTGTTGGGTGTGGCTTGTGTGGCCTCTTGTGAGGCTTGCTCGTGGTTGCGCAGCCGGTCCATGTGTTGCTTACAGGCTCTAGTTCGGCTGATATGAATGCTAACGGCTCTTGCAGTTTGGAAATTGCCTTTCAGGAAAAAATTGCAGCGGTGCATGATGGACGAGCAGGAGGTTGACAAGCCGAAAAAGCTGACCTGTAAGTGACAGTTCGACTGGGTTTCACCTGGCTGACTTGTGCCATCTGTCCGACATCAGACATCGAAAGTTTTTTTCCTCAAGATCAGTACCATCTCTCAAGATTGCAGGTTGCCAGTGCACCTGACTTGATGTGATTGTGTTGTTGATGCAGCGTGTCAATTGTTGATTGCAGCATGTCGACTGTTGATTGTGTAAGTTCACAGATGCAATGTGACATTATAAAAGATGTGATGTTATAACAAAGGTGCGCTCTGTCCCCATATTCTCCTCCTAACATTCTAACTCCCTATCTACACCCAGAATGTCTTCTACTGGTCCTACTCGCCAAGCATTGAGTAATCTTATCAACCATACTGATTCTGGTCCCTCTCAGCGTCAACGACGTGAACGCCGTCCTTCAGAGAAGGCCTTGTACTAAGGTGTGTTATTTTTTATGTACTACCACTATTATCACTAACTATATCATACGTAGTCGAGGAGGACCAAGAGCACCGTGAGGCACGATGCTGCCCAAGCGGTCAAGAAAAAATCAAGGCCACTCGTAAAAATTGTGGTGACAGAGGTGTGTTGTTGACTGTCACATCAGTTGCCTGCTACTTAATCATGTCCAGGTACACATGACAGCACACAGTTCTCATCACAGGCTATCACCCTGTCCAAAGGTAGTGTACCAGCCAATGGTCCACTTGATCTGTGGCCCTGGTTCAGCACAGTCCCCCCATGAGAGAAGCACACCCCACGACCAAAGCCCATCATACAGGTAAGCTTGGAATACCTTGCACTCTTAGTATTTGATGACTGATCAAACTCGAAGGTTCGTACACCAGCTCCATTGAGAACATTTGTGTCTGGTGGCTCTGGGGGCTGGTTTGATGACCCTCTTACAAAGGTAAGGCAGCAGCATGATTAACTTCGCTTTGACTTGGACGTTAATGCTTTGTTTCCAAGGAGACTGGTTTTCTCAATCATGAACCCCTGCCTGCACCAAGGAAGTTGACGATGGCACACACTAGCAAGCTCATCCAACTCCGACGTGCACAGTCCAATGACGACTTGAATGACGGTGAGCAGTATGACGATGGCATGCAATATGACGGTGCTGAGCAATATGATGGCACCGAGCAGAATGGCGACAACAATGAAGACAACAACGATGATGAAGACCCTATCAATCATGATGGGGAAAACAGTGATGTGTTTGCCGGTGGAGATACCTTCTATGGTGAGGGTGACGACTATGAAGGTGAGTGGTACTCTATCATCCATTCAAATGGGAGCTAAATGATCCCGCAGATCAGCGCCACTTGAAGCATATGCGACTACCACCCTCAGATGATGAGGGTGCACACAGTCGTAAACGAATGCGGGAGTCCTCACATTCGCCTTTGCCACAGCAAGGTGAACAGAGACTTCCTGTCACGAATTCCAAACACAAACCATTATTCTTTCCTTAATTTCCCAGTAACGCTCCCCAAACATCTCCAGTCACGTGACCCTTGATCATTTCACATTGTCACAAGTCTAGACTATCCCTTCACATTAATCTCCGCCTATGATATCATCATCAGTCATCCGCAGTATTGTACGATTCTTTCTCATTGGTTGATTTGTTTCAGACTCAGTTAACTCCTATTCAATGTTATGTATATAGTCTTCGTTGTAGTCAGTAGTACTCCTTAGACTTAACCTCTTCGTTTACACTCAGTGTAGACCTGGACGTCCACTCTCAATTCTATCTTGTTCCTCATCTTTTACTACGACCGAGTCCTAGTGGTTTTGGTTGCGCCTTTGCTCATAGAGTGAATGCCAGTCATAACACTTCCACACAAGATTCATCAGAGTAAGGGCTGTGTAGCGGCCCGGGATTATGAAGTAGTGGTCCAGCAACTTATCAAGTATGCGATCAGCCATTTTTGTGTCCAGCTTGCATCCAAGTATGCCTATCCGGATCAAATGACTCAGGTATTGTGGGCAAAGGAGGCCTGGAAGGAGGCATATAACTGTTATGAAATGGAGATGGGTTTTAATGGAGAGATTATACAAATGGTATGTGTTCGAGTTCTATTATTTCATCTATCTAATTTCTTTCTGGATCAAGATTACCCGGCTCACATCGCATCTCACGAGTGAGGTGAAAGGGAAGGTTCGCCCACTTGTTGAGAATATTTATGGTTTTGAGTCCACCAATCGGGAGTCCATCAAGTCTAGGAATCGCAAACCCGCCCGTCAGCTCATGGATAAATTCGGCATGTGTTACCGGGTGTGTTCTCATATCTCGAGTCATGTTTTATACTTACGTTTTGTTGGAAGGACCTCGGGAACAAAAAGAACAATGTGCCTCGCAGCGGTCTATTTTGGTCAAGGTTAAATCAGCAAGCAGCAAATTTACTTTGGTACCGCAACAAGAAAGATGAAGGAGTTGTGTTTGAGAAGGTTTTTTTGCCATTTCCAATACCTGCATTGGCCTTGGTGTACACCGCAGTGAGTCGTGCTATTGCTCATTGGCTTCAGGTGGTGATATTTTTGGCTGCAGGCTGAATGCTGCATCGATGAATGGTATGACAGTGAACGTGTGGATATCAGCTTTTCAAGTGGTGAATACAGGGAAGCTTATGATCGGCATCTCACGAACCTCAAAAAATTTCATGCTCAAATGAAGGACCATGGAATACTTAATAGTATCTTGACAGAACTCAACAACAATGGCAGGTAAGTGCATCTCAAGGATTTGAACTTGGAAGTTTGACAATCATACCACAGGTTGCATGCAAAGGTGGATCCGATCAACATTGGAGACAAAGACTGTTTGTCCGACGACGAGATCAACAACATGATTTGTGAATATCAACAGGTTGGCGGCGCAGATGACAGTGACGAGGTGGAGTCTGACTTGGAGTCTGAGGGTGTTGATGAGGCCGAGTAGAATTGACCACTGTATTAAACCGTGAATGCATGCCATTGATCTCCCTGCTATTTGCAAGTGCGCAAGTGCTATGATGTACCATGATATGTACTTACGACAATGATTTACAATAGATCACTACATAGCTGTGCTACATTGCCAAGGTACGAGATACCAGACACTATATTGTGCAACTAAACATATAGTCTAGGCTACATGGTACAATATTGGGGGGGGAGATGCAACCAGGCTATAAGTGCTACATAGCCTCTGTAGCGCTATATCGGAGTCCCATATATACCGTGTCTAAACTTGGGCTCCAACCTTTTCACTCCAAATTTTCAAACACCAAGTCCAAACCCGCATCTTACTCCCTCCGCTTATTATTTTACCTTTGATTATTTTGACAATGTCTTCATCTCAACAAGCTAATGACACATTCAACCTTGTTACCAACAAGATCTCCCGCCTCATTACCCGGTCCCAGAAGATGAAAGCCAGTGATACAGATGCCAAGCGTTTGGCACATGAGATTGCCGTGACTTTGGTAAGTTCCTCATCTCCTGCTTCTTCATGCTTAACTTTTGATGACCGGGTTGATTGTCTTTTCAGGCCACTGCATTTGCCCAACATGGGAGTGCAGCCACATCTTTTCCCCTAGGCTCTTGTCATGCGCTGCCGAGATCCAGGACAACAGTGCTCCCAATGTGTTAAGATCGTACTCAAAGGGTATCGGATCCGAAGGGCTTCGGCCTCAGCTCATACGCTGTGCCCCTTTCCTGAGTATTGCCCTTTATTTCAGGAGGCTAGAGTATCGCATCTAGGGAGACAGATAGGTATCGTGGTCCGATCCATGAGGCTTCCGGATATCGGACGAGTAGTGTAAAGGCTAATCCGGACGTAGTCCGAACTAGAAACTATCGGATGTAGACTGTCCGAAGACAGAGGCGGAGATACAGACTATAGGATTCAATCCTAAGTCTCGGAGTAGACTAGAGTAAGATACTCAAGTCCAGATGGAGGAGGACTTAGAGTTTGGAGTGGGAATGAGTAGAATCTAAGTTGATATTCGAACTGAAGTACTATGGACATTTACAAGAGTTTATATACTACGGATAACTAATGGAATGATCAATCAGCAAGGTCCGAGGCTATGTACGAAGTATAAGCAAAGTCTATTAGTAAGTAGGATTGATCACCAATGAACAGGAAATGAAAGGGGACCGGACAATGGATTAGTCCAACGGATCTGGATCAGATCTGAGATCCGGATGTCTGGAACTTTACCCGGGAATATGGTATATGACACAATGGCAAGCTCAAGGGGTTGCCCAACTGGGCAGTGATCTCAGATGACGATGTTTGCATCCGGGGAGCCCCTTCAGTGACAAACTCTGTATTATATGGTTCACCCGACCTACATAATATCCCGTGTAAGACGGGCCAGCAGACTATTGGCTGATGTTATGTATATCCCCAATGTTGACGGGTGGGCTGGGTGGGATAATATTTCCGATGGAGACGGGTGGGCCCATCTATGCCGATGTTATATATATACTCGACAATGGCGGATGGGCCAGGAGAAATATTATTACCGATTGAGATGGGTGGGCCCATCTGGGTAATATGTAGAATAGGATGGACATATATGATAGACAGCTGGGCTGAAGAGAGATGTATAGCAAATATTATTATATCGACGAATGGGCCGATGTATGGTATATTGTATAGACAGGGTGGGCCGAGAGTGCGGTGAAATATCTATTACATAGACGGGTGGGCTGACGTGGGGGGTATATCAGGTAGACGGGTGGGCCGAGAGTGCGGTGAAATATCTATTACATAGACGGGGTGGGCCAACGTGGGGGGTATATTAGATAGACGGGTGGGCCGAGAGTGCGGTGAAATATTATTACATAGACGGTGGGCCGACATGAGGTATAGATAGACGTGTGGGCCGAGTGGGGTATATTATAGATGGGTGGGCCGACGTGGGGATATTATTATAGACGGGTGGGCCGAGAGTTCGGTGAAATATTTATTATATAGACGGGTGGGCCGAGGCAGGGATTCGCCTTCCATTTTTGTGCAGGATTCGAGTTGTACTGCTGCAATCTGGAGGTGATCCACGACCCCACGATTTCCGTGGCCTCAGTTTGGTATCCCAGTTGACCAACGCTTGCAGCACGTCTGCAGCTGCCTTACGTCAAGTGGCCACCTCTGATGCACCGACGTAGGGGGATGTTACATAGACGGGTCGGCCCAAACACATATCATAGAACGTATGGGCGGAGGTATTGGTATACTATATGGACGTATAGGCTGAGGTAGTGATATATATTATATCGACAGGTGGGCCGAGGTAGTTGTTATCAC